>JAVHYY010000485.1:5000-96388 GCA_035221665.1 Okamejei kenojei | reverse complement strand
GTATTATGCCAAACCACCCCGCTTGTTTTGGTGGGGTGATACTAGGTTTGGTCGGTTCCGCTGTGTGTGTGTGTGTGTGTGTCGTGCGTGTGTGTGTGTGTGTGTGTGTGTGTTGTGTTGTGTGTGTGTGTGTGTTGTGTGTGTGTGCGTGTGTGTGTGTATGTGGACAGAGATGGAGAGGAGAGCGGTGAGTGAGAGAGAGGAGGAGGAGAGAGAGGGAGGAGAGAGAGAGAGACAGATAGATAGAGAGAGAGAGAGAGAGAGATGAGAGAGGAGAGGGTGAGAGAGATGATGAGAGGGGAGAGATAGGGACGTGAGAGAGAGAGAGTGGGGGCCAGAAACCGGTAGGGAGAGAGAGATAGCGAGAGAGGAGAGAGGGGGATAGGGGAGGGAGAGAGTGAGGAGAAAGACAAATAAAACAGTGTGCCTAGCACCAAGCGACACCCTGCCCCTACGAGGCAACCTAAGGATCAAATGTCGGAACTTGTTCGACCACAAACCGGGCCGGGAGGGTGTGACCTACTTTGACAGGAACGTTGTAGTGGAACAGCAATGTTGTTCAACCACATCCGCAAGTTCTGCCGCACTCCTCTCAGGCACTGCTACTTGTTTTCTCGACTCGCCTGCGTCGTTCGATTCTGTCCGTTTTTTTTCCGTTTGACTAGTATTTACGGAAGCAACGGAAGCAAAAACTATGCAAGTCAGAAACTAACATGTGATGTTTTCCCACTTTCCGCGTCAACCCTACCTCCTTTTCCTGAAAGTAGTATCACATATAGGCAGGGAGTGTTGAAGAGCAGTGGGATCTTGGAGTGAATGTAAATAGTTCCATGAAATGGGCGTCACAGGTAGGCAGGTGGTATTGCAGTGCAGAGGGATATTGGGGTGCAGGTGCATAATTCCCTGAAAGTGGTGTATTAGGTGTAGATGGAGTGCTCTCGAGCAGAGGTATCTAGAGGTGCAGGTCATAGTTCCTAGAATACGGAGTCACACGTAATCATGGAGTGTTGCAGAACAGAGGCATCTAGAACTGCAGGTCCATACAGTAGTTCACTGAAAGTACCGTCAAAGGTAGATGGTGAGTGCTTCAGAGCTGAGTGATCTAGGAGTGCAGGTATATTGATTCTTAAATTGGTGTCACAGGAAGACAGGGATTGTTTTGAGCGGAGGGATCGAGGAATGCAGGTACATTGTTCCCTGAAAGTGGCGTATCATGTAGGCAGGGAGTGTTGTGGAGCAGTGGGATGTAACTGTGCAGGTGCATAGTTCCCCGAAAGTGGTGTCACAGGTCACTACTGAATTAAAGTGTTGTATTAGAATGTGCGTACCATAAGATATTCAGTGGATGAGCTTTTAGCACAGTTAGAGATTGTTAGGCATGATGTTGTGGGAATTACATAGACAATAGACACTAGACAATAGGTGCAGGAGTAGGCCATTCTGCCCTTCGAGCCAGCACCGCCATTTAATGTGATCATAGCTGATCATCCCCAATCAGTACCCCGTTCCTGCATTCTCCCCATATCCCCTGACTCCGCTATGTTTAAGAGCCTTATGCCATTCGCTTTCTTCACTGCTTGCTTTCATACATTGATGAACAAGGGCTCCCAGATCCCGTTCTACTTCCCCTTTTTCGAACTTGACGCCATTTAGATAGTAATCTGCCTTCCTGTTTTAGCCACTAAACTGGTTAACCTCACATTTATCTGCATTCAACTTCAGATGCCATGCATCTGCCCACTCCCGCAACCTGTCCAAGTCACCCTGCATTCTCATAGCATCCTCACAGTTCACACTGCCACCCAGTTTAGTTTCATCTGCAAATTTGCTAATGTTACCTTGAATCCCAAATCATTGATATATATTGAAAATAGCTGTGATCCCAGCACCGAATCTTGCGGTACCCCGTTAGTCACTGCCTGCCATTCGGAAAGGGACCCGTTCATTCCTACTCTTTTTTTCCTGTCTGCCAACCATGTATCTATCCATGTCAGCACTCTACCGCCAATACCATGTGCCCCAATTTTGCCCACTAATCTCCTATGTGGGACCTTAGCAAATGTGTTCAGAATGTCCAGGTACACTACATCCACTGCCTATCCCTTGACCATTTTCCTAGTTATATCTTCAAACAATTTCAGAAGACGTGGCTACAAGAGTACCAGAGCTGGGAGCTTAATATTCAGGGTTATACTTCATATCGGAATGACAGGAATGTGGGCATAGGGTGTGGCGATGAGGGTGAAATAGGATCAGATGATGTAGAATTTTTGTGGCTTGAGCTGAAAAATTATGGCTGAAAGGACCTAAGGGGAGTTATTTACAGCTCGCAAAACAGTATCCAGGATATAGGGTACATCAGGAGATAACATTGGCATGCAAATAGAGAAATGCTACGGTGGTCATGGGAGATTTCAATATGCAGATACATTGGGAAAATTAGGCTGGTATTAGTTTACAAGAAAGGGAATATGTATAGCCTACGAAATGGATTCTTAAAGCAGTTTGTGATGGAGCCTACCAAGGAAAGTGTAACTTTGCATTTAGGATTATGTAATGAACCGGATTTGATCAGGGAACTCAAGTTAAACGAACCATTAGGAGGTAGCGATCGCAACATGATAAGTTTTAATATGCAATTTGAGAGGGAGAAGGTGAAATTAGATGTGTCGGCATTGCAGCTTGGCAACAGGAATAACAGAGACAAGAGGGAGAAGCTGGCCAATGTTGACTGGAATGGGACCATAGCAGGGATAACGGTAGACCAGGAATTTTAGGGAATAATCCGGAAAATGCAGGATCATTTCATTCCAAAGCGGAGGAAAGATTCGTGGGGGTGACAACCGCGTCCCGTGGCTAACAAGGGAAGTCAAGGACAGTATAAACGTAAAAGAGAGAGTGTATAACAGTGCAAAAGGTAACGGGAAGCCATAGGATTGGTGAGCGTCAGATGGTAACAAATCTAGCAAGGCATATCAGTGGGAACTAGAGGTCGGTTAATCTGACTTCAGTGGTTGGGTAAGATTTTAAAGATCATTAAAAATGATGTTTCAGAATACTGATATGTTCACGATAGAATAGGCCGAGGTCAGCATGGCTTTTTAAAGGGGAGGTCTTCCTTGACAGATCGGCTGGAATTCTTTGAGGAAGTAAATGGCAGGACAGACAAAGGAGATGGCATTTACTTATATTAAGCCTTTGATACGGTGCCGCACATTATGCTGCTTTGGAAGATGAGAGCCCACGGTATCAAAGGGCGTATACATGGATATCGGCTTGGCTGGATGGCAGAAGACAAAGAGCTGGCAATAATGGGGTATTTTTCTGGTTGACTGCCAGTGACTGGTGGAGTTCCGCAATGGTCGGTGCGGGGGGCGCTACTCTTCGCATTGTATACTAATAATTTGGACGAGTGGATTGAAGAATTTGAGTTAAAATTCGCGGTTGATACGCAAATAGGTGGAGGGGCAGGTAGTGTAGAGAAAACAGGAACTCTGCAGAAGGGTATTATTGAACGGTTGGGAGTGTGGCAGACAAGTGGCGGATGGAACATAGTGCTGCAAAATGTGGAGTAATCGCATTTTGGTAATAATAGGAATAAAGGCGTTTAGACTATTTTCTAAATGGGGGGTGGGAATCAGAAATCGGAGGAGAAATTGGATTTGGCAGTGCAGGAGTAGGATTTCCAAAATGTTAATCGGCAAGTATAATCGGGAGTAAAGCAAGCAGACTAAATACTAGCAAGTATTTCAAGAGGGCTAGAATGCAACAACATGAATGAATTGTCAAGACTCTATAAAGCGCTGGTAAGGCCGCATTTGGAATATTGTGAGTAAATCTGGGCACCAGATCTGAGGAAGGATGTGCTGTTTCAGGAGGGGGCCCAGAGGAGGATTACAAGAATGATCCCAGGAATACGTACGTTAACCTATGATGAGCTTTTGTCGGCACTGTACTTGTACCAGTGTCGGCACTGCACCTGTTGGGTGGTGGCTGTGTGGAATGAGCTTCCAGCAGAAGTGGTGGAGGCAGGATCGATTTTAACATTTAAGAGTAAAGTGGATAGATATATGGACGTGAAGGGAATGGAGGGGTATGGTCTGAGTGTAGGTAGATGGGACTAGGGGAAAACAAATGGTCGGCACGGACTGGAAGGGCCGAGAGGGCCTGTTTCCGTGCTGTAATTGTTATATGTTATATGGTTATATGGTTACTCGCTGGAATTTGGAACAATGAGGGGGGACCTCATTGAAACATAAAGAATAATGAACAGTTTGGATATAGTGGAAGTGGAAAGGATGTTTTCATTGGCGGGAGGGTGTAGAACTAGATGCTATAGCCTCAGAATTAAAGTACGTTATTTTAGGAAGGAGATGCTGAGACATTTATTTAATTAGAGGTTTGTGAATCTGTGGAATTATCTGCCACAGAAGGCTGTAGAGGCCATCTAGGTGGATACTTTTAAGGCACGCATAGGTAGATTCTTGATTAGTACAGATGTCAGAGGTTATGGAGAGAAGGCAGGAGAATGGGTTGAGGAGGGAGAGATATATCAGCAATGATTGAGTATACTAGATGGGCTGAATTGCCAAACTCTGCTCCTATTCCTTACTTTAAGACCTTAAACATGCTTTGTATGTTCTCATCCAAATCATTCATATGATAACAAACAGCAATTGGCCCAGCAACGAACACTGAGGCACACCAATAGTCACAGGCCTGCAGTCCGAAAAAATACATTTCAACATCACCTTCTGCTTGCTTCTATGAACTCAATTTTCTATCCATTCAACTCTCTCTCACTGGATCCCATGCCATCTAACCACCCTGGGCAGCCTACCATGCGGAACCTTGTCAAATGCCTTGCTGGAATCCATATGTACAACTTCTACAGTGTTCCAAGGTATACATGCCTAGCCTGCTCAACCTCTCCCTCACCCAGATTGGAGCGTGTCCAGCAGAGGTTTACAAGAATGATCCAAGGATTATTGGATGAATTCATTGGCATTTGATGATACTCATTGCAGTTTAGAAGGATGTGTGGGGGACCGCATAGAAACGTACAAAATAGTATAAGTTTTGGATAGAGTGGATGTGGATATGTTTTTATGATTCGTGGGAGATTCTAGGACCACAAGCTACAGAGTAAGAATAAAATAATATTCATTTAGAATGTAGATGTGGAGGAATTTCTTTAGCCAGAGGGTGGTGAATCCGTGGGATTTATTGCCACAGAGAGCTGTGGAGGCCAGGTCAATGGATAAAGGTATGCGTTTGAAAACATTTTGATTAGTACAGGATTCAGGTGTTATGGGGTAAAGGCGTGACAATGTAGCTGAGAGGGAAATGTAGATCAGCCATGATTCAAGACTTGACTAATACTGCTCATATAACCATATAACCATATAACAATTACAGCACGGAGACAGGCCCTCTCGGCCCTTCCAGTCCGTGCCGACCATTTGTTTTCCCCTAGTCCCATCTACCTGCATTCAGACCATACCCCTCCATTCCCTTCACGTCCATATACCTATCCACTTTAATTTTAAATGTTAAAATCGATCCTGCCTCCACCACCTCTGCTGGAAGCTCATTCCACACAGCCACCACCCTCTGAGTAAAGAAGGTCCCCCTCACGTTTACCCCTAAACTTCTGTCCCTTAATTCTCATGTCATGCCCTCTTGTTTGAATCTTCCCTGCCCTCAATGGGAAAAGCTTATCCACGTCAACTCTGTCTATCCCTTTCATCATTTTAAATACCTCAATCAAGTCACCCCTTAAACTTCTGCGCTCCAAAGAATAAAGACCTAACTTGTTCAACCTTTCTCTGTAACATAGTTGCTGGAACCCTGGCAACATTCTTAGTAAATCTCCTCTGTACTCTCTCTATTTTTGTTGACATCCTTCTATAACTAGGCGACCAAAATTGTACACCATACTCCAGAATTGGTCTTACCAATGCCCTGTACAATTTTAACATTACTTCCTTACTCCTATATTCAATGCTCTGATTTATAAAGGCCAGCCCCACCAAAGGCTTTCTTTACCACCCTATCTACATGCGATTCCACCTTCAGGGAACTATGCACAGTTATCCTAGATCCCTCTGTTCCACAGCATTCCTCAATTCCCTACCATTTACCATGTACGTCCTATTTTGATTTGTCCTGCCAAGATGTAGCACTTCACACTTATCAGCAATTAAACTCCATCTGCCATCTTTCAGCCCACTTTTCCAAATGGCCCAAATCTCTCTGTAGACTTTGAGAATCTACTTCATTATCCACAATACCACCTATCTCAGTATCATCTGCATACTTACTTATCGAATTTTCCACCCCATCATCCAGATCATTGATGTACATGACAAACAAACAGTGGACCCCAACACAGATCCCTGAGGCACCCCACTGGTCACCGGCTTCCAACCTGACAAACAGCCATCCACCATTACTCTCTGACATCTCCCATTCAGCCACTGTTGAATCCATCTTGCTACTCCGCCATTAACACCAAAGATTGAACCTTCTGAACCAACCTTCCATGGGGAACCTTGTCAAAAGCCTTACTGAAATCCATATAGACAACATCCACTGCTTTACCCTCATCAATTCCCTAGTTACCGCTTCAAAAAAATTCAAGAAGGTTTGTCAAACATGACCTTCCAGGCACAAATCCATGTTGACTGTTCCTGATCAGACCCTGTTTATCCAGATGCTTATATATATTATCTCCAAGTATCCTTTCCATTAATTTTGCCCACCACTGATGTCAAACTAATAGGTCTATAATTGCTAGGTTTATTCTTTGAACCCTTTTTAAACAATGGAAACAACATGCGCAGTACGCCAATCCTCCGGCACTATTCCCGTTTCTAATGACATTTGAAATATTTCTGTCATAGCTCCTGCTATTTCTACACTAACTTCCCTCAATGTCCTAGGGAATATCCTGTCAGGACCTGGAGACTTATCCACCTTTATATTTTTCAAAGTGTCAGTACTTCCTCCTCTTTGAATCTCATAGTTTCCATAGCTACTCTACTTTTTTCCCTTACCTCACAGAGTTCCAGATCCTTCTCCTTGGTGAATACCGAAGAAAAGAAATTGTTCAATATCTCCCCCATCTCTTTTGGCTCTGCAGATAGCTGTCCATTCTGGTTCTCTAATGGGCCAATTTTATCCCTCGTTATCCTTTTGCTATTAATATAGCTGTAGAAACCCTTTGGATTTACTTTCACATTTCTTGCCAAAGCAACCTCATATCTTCTTTTAGCCTTCCTAATTTCTTTCTTAAGATTCTTTTTTACATTCTTTATACTCCTCTAGCACCTCATTTACTCCATGCCTCCTATAATTATTGTAGATATCTTTCTTTTTTCGAAACAAGTGTCTAATTTCCCTTGAAAACCATGGCTCTTTCCAATTTTTTACTATTTCCTTTCAACCTAACAGGGACATAAAGATTCTGTACTCTTACAATTTCCCCTTTAAATGTCCTCCATTTCTCTTCTACATCCTTCCCATGAAACAAAGTGTCCCAATTCACTCCTTTAAAATCCTCACGCATTCCCTCAAAGTTAGCCTTTCTCCAATCAAAAAATCTCCACTCTAGGTCCCTGTTCTGACTCGCTCCATAATTATATTGAAACTAATGGTATTGTGATCACTGGTGCCGAAGTGCTCACCAACGCATACCTCCGTCACCTGTCCTGCCTCATTTCCTAACAGGAGGTCCAGCACTGCCCCTTCTCTGGTCGGTACCTCAATGTACTGCTGCAAAAAACTATCCTGCACACATTTTACAAACTCCAAACCATCCAGCCCAATTTACAGAATGTGTTTCCCAGTCTATTTTTGGGAAATTGAAATCTCCCACAATCACTACCTTGTGCTTACTACTAATATCTGCTATCTCCTTACATATTTGCTCTTCCAATTCTCGCTCCCCATTTGGCGGTCTATAGTACACCCCTAAAAGTGTTGCTACACCGTTCCCACTTTTCAGTTCCACCCAAATAGCCTCCCTAGACGAGCCCTCTAATCTATCCTGCCAAAGCACTGCTGTAATATCCTCTCTGACAAGCAATGCAACACCTCCACCTCTGGTCCCTCCAATTCTATCACCCCGGAAGCAACGATATCCTGGAATATTTAGTTTCCAATCACAGCCCTCCTGCAACCATGTTTCACTGATTGCCACAACATCATATTTCCAGGTGTCAATCCAGGCTCTAAGTTAATCCACCTTACTTACAATGCTCCTAGCATTAAAAATATGCACATTTTATAAACCCACCATCCTTTATTCTCTGTCTATTATCTTTTTCATCTTTCTCGCCTACATTTTGGGTCCGAGTGCTTCCCTTCTCTGCCTCTTGCCCAACACCCTGTCCCCTAGCCCCCTCTACCCGAGTCCCTCCCCCCAGCCTTTCTAGTTTAAAATCTCCCCAGTAGCCTTTGCAAATCTCCCTGCCAGGATATTGGTCCCCTTCGGGTTCAAGTGCAACCCGTCCTCTGCGTACAGATCATGCCTTCCCCAAAAGAGGTCCCAGTGATCAAGAAACTTGAATCGCTGCCCACTGTACCAGTCCCTCAGCCACGCATTTAGCCTCCACCTCATTTCATTCCTACTCTCACTGTCACGCGGCACAGGCAGTAATCCTGAAATCGTTACCCTTTTGGTCCTTCTCTTTAAATTTCCCCCCAACTCCCTAAATTCT
Organism: Okamejei kenojei; assembly: GCA_035221665.1. NCBI lineage: Eukaryota > Metazoa > Chordata > Chondrichthyes > Rajiformes > Rajidae > Okamejei > Okamejei kenojei. The sequence continues at coordinate 87,665 of JAVHYY010000485.1, read as the reverse complement.
CCCTTCAGGACCTCGTCACTTTTTCTGCCTATGTCATTGGTACCTATGTGTACCACAACATCAGGCTCCTCTCCCTCCCGTATCAGAATCTTTTCGACACGTTCTGACACATGCGAGACCCTGGCACCAGGGAGGCAAACTACCATCCGGGTCTCCCGACTGCGTCCACAGAATCGCCTATCCGACCCCCTAACTATAGAGTCCCCTATTACAATTGCCCTCCTCTTTTTGCTACCCTTCTGAGCATCAGGGCCGGTCTCTGTGCCGGAGGCCCGGCTGCTGTTGTTGCCCCCAGCTAGGCTGTCTCCTCCAATCGTACTCAAACCTGAGTACCTATTTTCCAGTTGAACGGTCACAGGGGTACTCTCTAGCCCCTGCCTCTGCCCCTTGCCCTTCCTAACCGTGACCCACTTGTCTGCCTCCTGTGGTCTGGGAGTGACTGCCTCCGTGTAGCTCCTCTCTATTACCTCCTCACTCTCCCTGCCCAGACGGAGGTCGTCGAGCTGCTGCTCCAGGTTCCTAACACGATCCTTTAGGAGCCCCATCTCGACACACCTGGCGCAGATGTGTACGTCCCATATATAACCATATAACCATATTACCATATAACAATTACAGCACGGAAACAGGCCCTCTCGGCCCTTCCAGTCCGTGCCGACCATTTGTTTTCCCCTAGTCCCATCTACCTGCACTCAGACCATACCCCTCCATTCCCTTCACGTCCATATACCTATCCACTTTACTTTTAAATGTTAAAATCGATCCTGCCTCCACCACCTCTGCTGGAAGCTCATTCCACACAGCCACCACCCTCTGAGTAAAGAAGTTCCCCCTCACGTTACCCCTAAACTTCTGTCCCTTAATTCTCATATCATGCCCTCTTGTTTGAATCTTCCCTACCCTCAATGGGAAAAGCTTACCCGCGTCAACTCTGTCTATCCCTTTCATCATTTTAAAGACCTCAATCAAGTCCCCCCTTAACCTTCTGCGCTCCAATGAATAAAGACCTAACTTGTTCAACCTTTCTCTGTAACATAGTTGCTGGAACCCTGGCAACATTCTAGTAAATCTCCTCTGTACTCTCTCTATTTTGTTGACATCCTTCCTATAACTAGGCGACCAAAATTGTACACCATACTCCAGAATTGGTCTTACCAATGCCTTGTACAATTTTAACATTACTTCCCTACTCCTATATTCAATGCTCTGATTTATAAAGGCCAGCACACCAAAGGCTTTCTTTACCACCCTATCTACATGCGATTCCACCTTCAAGGAACTATGCACAGTTATTCCTAGATCCCTCTGTTCCACAGCATTCCTCAATTCCCTACCATTTACTATGTACGTCCTATTTTGATTTGTCCTGCCAAGATGTAGCACTTCACACTTACATAATTTATGAACTTTCTGTAGCTCAGGCCCCTTGAATTTCTACTATTTCCGTTTTATGCAACTATGACATAAGTAAATGAGAAACGAGAGATTTATTTGCAGCAACGCTCTCTTTATTGATTAAGATATGACCATGTACATAAACAATGCAGATTGCAAGATCTCTGGTGAATTCAAAGGCCTCTGCACAGATTTTAGTTTGATGTCCATCGTCGGAAAACTAACTATCCGGATCACAAGAAAATTGATTTCCGAGTGAAACAGGTAACAGTTCATGAGCAAACGCACCTAACTAACGCAGCAAAGCGAATTAATATTCAAACATGATTTCAAATCCAATGAAAGTTAGGTTCGTATAATCTTGAAATCACGGGATCGTGGTTATGCAGGCCTGAAATCAGAGATATCATGGAATTATAAAGTTATACACAACTGAAATTAGATGTATCTTAGAACTACTAAATTATTCAATTCTGAAATCATGAACATCATGGAATCACAGTCAATACGTCACAAAATCATCGAAATCATGGTCATATAATGTTGAAATTGGAAACATGGTGTCATAAAATTATGCAATCTTGAAATAAGGGATATCACGGAACAATAAAGTTATACAATCTTGAAAGCAAAGATATCGCGAAGTTGATTAATTCTGATATCAGATATATCATGGAAACATGAAATGATAAAGCCACAAAATCATTAAAATCATGGTGCCACGAATGGATACATTATGAAATTGAAGATATTGTAGACTCATCCTCATAGAGTGATACAGTGCGGAAACAGGCCCTTCTGCCAAACTCGCACACACTGGTCAACAATGACCCAGCTACACTAGTTCCACTTGCCTGCCCTTGGTCCATAACCCTCCATACCTGTCCTATCCATGTACCTGTCCAACTGTTTCGTAAACGATGGAATATTCCCAGCCTCAACAACCTCCTCTGGTGGCTTGTTCTATACACCCACCACCCTCTGTGCGAAGAATTTACCATTCGATATCCTGTTAAATCCTTTCCGCTTGATCTTGAACCTATGTCCTCTGGTCTTCGACTCCTCTACACTGTGTAAAATACTCTGTACATCTACCCGATCCATTCCTATCATGACTTTATATGCCTCTATAAGATCTTCCCTCATCCTCCTGCGCTCCATGGAATAGAGAGCCAGCCTACCTAACCTCCCACGTACAAAACCATGCTGACTGCCCCTAATCAGCCCTTGTCCATCCAAATGCTTGTATATCCTATCCCTCAGAATTCTCTCCAGTAACTTAACAACTTATAAAATCATGACATTCTGGAATCATAGATCAAAATGACTAAATAGGAATCATGTAATCTTGATGTTATGACATTATGGAATAATTAATATAATTAATGGATTCATAATGTAAAAAAGTCGCGAGAGCATGAAACGACATCATATACTATCATAAACATCATATACTCTGATCTTGCACGAGTGTGTATATGTGCTTGTGTTTACATCGTCACAAAAAAAACAACGTGGAAACGATAATTTAATTTTATATATTCCGGTTGACATTTTCCCGTCGAGGCCGGAATCACATTATGTTAACATTTCATGCTTTATTTATCGAATTATTTCGAATAAAGTTTCAAAACGTAAAGATTAACAACGATTTTACTGTTAAAATGATATCTCACAGCTTCCAACGCACTTCCATTTTAAAGTTGCAATCAGGAACACTCTGAACTTTTCAACTCAATGGCATATCACAACAAGTGCAGCCGACATTTGCAACACAGCTTTCTTCATAGCTCCCAGCAGGACGGGGGGGGAGGGTCAATTGGTATTGCAATTGGGCAAGTGCAATTGGGATTTTGTCTTTCAAGTCCAGTGCTGGGGAGGAAGAGGTGCTGGAATCTTATGTTGGGCAAAGTATTGAGTTGGAGAACCACGCCTCCCGTGGGGGCTACAGGTATGGAACGGGTGCGTTGGGAGAGTCAAAGTCAAAGTCAAAAGAGTCAAAGTCAAAAGAGTTTATTGTCATGTGTCCCTGACAGGAAGATGGAATTATTTATTTGCTTAGCAGAACAGAACATAGTAGGCATTGACTACAATTATATACGTGAATACGGACATTAATTAATAAATTAATAAAGTGTAAATAACAGATGGAGGGATATTATTGTTCAGAGTTTTGTCCGAGCCAGGTTTAATACCCTGATGGCTGTGGGGAAGTAGCTATTCCTGAACCGGGTCGGTGCAGTTCTCAGGCTCATGTACCGTCTACCCGAAGGTACCAGGGTGTGTGGGCAGGGTGGTGTGGGGCCTTGATGATGCTGAGCAGACATAACGAGTCTGCACGGTCTAGCACATCAATAAAATCAAGAAACATTCATATAAAATCAATTATCAGAAAATCGTGACATTGGATAAAATCAGAGCACTCGGAGGAATCCCACGTTGTCACCGGGAGAATATGCAAACTCCAGAACGACAGTAACCAAGGTTCAGGATCTATCCTGGGTCTCTGCTGCTGTGATGCAGTGGCTCTATCAGCTGCGCCACTGTGGCGCTCATTGCTACATAAATGGCCGTGGAAAGGTCAGATAGATCTTAAGCTGAGCAAGTGGGATATTTTGCACGTTGGGGGAGTTGAATGTAAGAAGACCGTGTACAGTTAATGGCAATACCCGTGAAGACATCGATTTACGGTATGAGTTTGTTCCAAGTCCACAGCTCCCTGAAAATGCCAACACAAGTGGATCGAGTGGTAAAGAAGTCATACGGTGTGCTTGCCTTCATCAGCCGGGGCATGGTATATGAGTTAGGATATCACGATGCAGCTTTATAAAACATTGTTCATGCCAGGGAGAGGTTGAGGAGAGAGCAGAGGATGTTTTTCAGAATACTGCCTGTATTAGAGGGTTTAAAGTACAAGGAGGGGTTGGACATACTTGGATTGTTTTCTCTGAAATGCCAGAGACTGAGGGGACACATGATGGACATTTATAACATTATGAGATATGATAGATTTAAAACGGGTAAATTTTAAATGAGGTGCCCAGAGCAATTATTGTTTACTCAAGAGGGGGTGGCGGCCTGCAACGTGCTCCCGGGGGCGGTAGTGGACGCAGGTACGATAGTGGCGATTAACAGGATTTTAGGTAGGCAAATGAATATGCACGGCATGGAGGGATATGGATCACACGCATGCAGAGGTGATCAGTTAAATTTGGCATTGTTTCTGGCACATTGTTGCGGGCTGAATGGCTTATTCCAGTGCTCTACTCTTCAGTTTTAACTATCCGAATTGATAAAATGCGTGATACATGTCTTACTGTTGTACCATTGTTGTCAAATCACCTTGGTCCATCAATCAAACCTCTTGCTGTAAGATGTCTGAAATAAGAAAGATACAAAATTAATAGTTGAGTATGCAGCAGGGTCCTGATATGAAGTCAACGGGAAGAGAGAAAGCAAGGGAGGAGGGGAGCGGGGGTGTGGAAGGAGAGTGAGTGAGAGAGAAGCAGAGAGGGTAGCGGCATAGTGGGTCTCAGTTAATACAGCACCGAAACTGGATATTTGACTACTTGCCCATGCCAATCAAGGTGTTCCATATGTACCCGTCCCACCTGCATTCGTCCCACCTGCCAGTGTTTGGCCCATATCTCAGGTAAAAACACCAATACCTCTACTTCCTCTGAATATTTGATATTGCCATGTCCCCAACAGTCCTCACCAAGTTCAAAAGATGTACCGTAGAAAACATTTTGTCGGGATGCATCGCAACATATTTTGGGACCTCCATTCAAGACCGCAAGCAATCATAGAGAGGACAGACAATCATGCAATCAAAACATTCAATCTATCCACACCACGCTGTCCCGGCAACGCCACCAGCATAATCAAGGAGCGTTCTCACCCCGGCGACTGCCTCTTCTCCGCTTTCTCATCGGGGACGAACTACAGAAGTTTGAAAACGCATACCTCACGATTCCGGGAGTGTTTCATCCCAGCTATTATCAGACAACTAAACCGCAATCTCACCAACTAGAGAGCCGACCTGATCTCCCGTCTACCTCATTTAAAATAGCTGAACTACCTTTAATCAGATTTTATTGGACTTCAATATTTATTATTTGGGTAATTTTCACTAAGGGTACTTAACAAAGTTAAGGTTTCAGTGAGTTAAGGGTACAGTGAGTTAAGGACACAGTGCTCTTTAGTAAATGTATAGTTTAAAGGATTAAGATTGTTATAGTGTGAGTGAGTTGATCTAATTTGGGGATAAGCCATGTCGGTTGAGATCGGCCCCATGGGTTGCTCATCCTGCAAAATGTGGGAGATCAGGGATATGGTCGGTGTCCCTGTTGACTACGTTTGCAGGAGATGTGTCCAGCTGCAGCTCATAGCAGACCGCATTGAATGATTGGAGCTGCGATTGCATTAATACTGGAGCATCCACGATGCTGAAAAGTCGTGAAAAAGTACAGTGAGTTGGCCACACCACAGGTAAATGTTAAGCGGACAGAAAAGGGAACGGGTGGCCATTAGCCAGCGTAGTAGAAGGCAGGTCGTGCAGGAGTCCCCTGCAGTCATCTCCCTCCTAAACAGATATACAATTTTGGATACTATTGGGGGAGATGGCTCTACAGGGGAAGGCAGCAGCAGCCAAGTTGATGGCACCATTGTGGCTCCGCTGCACAGGAGGGGGGGGGGGGGAGAGTGGAGTCCTATGGCAATAGGGGATTCAATTGTAAGGGGAACAAATAGTAGTTTCTGAGGGCGCAAACGTGACTCCAGGATGGTAAGTTGCCTCCCTGGTGCAAGGGTCAAGGATGTCACAGAACGGCTGCAGAACATTCTGGAGGGGGAGGGTGAACAGCCAGTTGTCGTGGTGCATATTGGCACCAACTATATAGGTAAAAAACCGGATGAGGTCCAACAAGGTGAATTTAGGGAGATCGGAGATAAACTTAAAAGTAGGATGGCAAAGGTAATAATCTCTGGATTACTACCAGCGCCACGTGCCAGTCAGAGTAGAAATAGGAGGATATTACAGATTAATACGTGGCTTGAAAATGGTGCAAGGGGGGGGGGGATTCAAATAGCTAGGGCCTTGGAACCAGTTCTGGGGGAGGTGGACCAGTACAAACAGGACGGTCTGCACGTGGGCTGGAATGGAACCATTGTCCTTGGGGGAGTATATACAACTCACTTTGTTATATGGTTATATTGCAGGTAGATGGGACTAGGGGAAAACAAACGGTCGGCACGGACTGGCAGGGCCGAGAGGGCCTGTTTCCGTGCTGTAATTGTTATATGGTTATATGTTATATGGTTATATGGTTATATGAGTGTTTGCTAATACTATCGGGGAGGATTTTAATGTGGCAGGGGGATGGGAGCATGAGCAGGGAGACCGAGGGGTGTTAAATGAGTGTAGAAGCAATAGGTAGCAGGGTGAAAAGTAAAAGTGGCAGGCAGACAACTCCAGGGCAAAAATCAAAAAGGGCCACTTTTCAACATAATTGTATTAGGGGCAAGAGTGTTGTAAAAACAGGCCTGAAGGCTTTGTGTCTCAATGCAAGGAACATTCGTAATAAGATGGACGTTTAATGTGCAGTTAATAATTAATGAATGTGATATAGTCGGGATCACGGAGAAATGGCCACAGGGTGACCAAGGCTGGGAGCTGAACATCGATGGATATTCAATATTCAGGAGGGATAGACAGAAAGGAAAAGGACGTGGGGTAGCGTTGCTGGTTAGAGAGGAGATTAACGCAACAGAAAGGAAGTACATTCGCTTCGAGGATGTAGAAACGATATGGGTAGAGCTGCGAAACACGATGGGGCAGAAAACGCTAGTGGGAGTAGTGTACAGGCGACCTAACAGTAGTAGTGGAATTGGGGATGGCATCAAACAGAAAATGAGAAATGCGTGCAACAAAGTTAAAACAGTAATAATGTGTGACTTCAATCTACATATAGATTGGGTAAATCAATTTGGCAGAGGTGCTGAGGAAGAGGATTTCTTGGTATGCGGGATAGATTTCTAAACCAACATGTAGTTGAACCAACGAGAGAGCCGGCTATTCTAGACTGGGTATTGAGTGATGAGGAAGGGTTAGTTAGCAGCTTTGTTGTGCATGGCCACTTGGGCAAAAGTGACCATAATATGTTTGAGTTCTTCATTAGGATGGAGAGTGACATTGTTAATTCAGAAACAAGGGTTCTCAACTTAAATAAAGGTAACTTTGCGGGTATGAGACGTGAATTGGCCAACAGAATGGCAATTCATTCGTAAAGGGTTGACGGTGGATATGCAATGGAAGGCATTTATAGATTGTATTGATGAACTACAATAATTGTTCATCCCAGTTTGGCAAAATAATAAATCAGGGAAGGTAGCGCATGCGTGGATAACAAGGGAAATCAGAGATAATATCACAATAATAGATGAAGCATACAAATTAGCCAGAAAAATACAGCCTACCAGAGGCCTGGGAGAAATTCAGAGGACAGCAGAGGAGGACAAAGGGCTTAATTATGAAACGGACAATAGATTATGAAAGAAAACTGGCAGAGAGTATAAAAACTGAATGTAAACGTTTTATAGTAATGTGAAGAGAAAAATATTAGTTAAAACAAATGTAGGTCTCTTGCAGTCAGAAACAGGTTAATTGATCATGGGGAACGAGGACATGGCAGACCAATTGAATAATTACTTTGGTTCAGTCTTCACTGAGGAATACATAAATAATCTGCCGGAAATAGCATGGGACCGTGGGTCAAATGAGATGGAGGAACTGAGTGAAATCCAGGTTAGCCGGGAAGTGGTGTTAGCTAAATTGAATGGATTAAAGACCGATAAATCCCCAGGGCCAGATAGGCTGCATCCCAGAGTAAATAAGGAAGTAGCCCCAGAAATAGTGGATGGATTAGTGATAATGTTTCATAACTCTTTAGATTCTGGAATAGTTCCTGAGGATTGGAGCGTAGCTAATGTAACCCATTTTTAAAAAGGGAGGGAGAGAGAAACCGGGGAATTACATACCAGTTAGTCTAACATCGGTTGTGGGGAAAATGCTAGTCAGTTATTAAAGATTGGATAGCAGGTACATTTGGAAAGTCGAGAAATCATTGGACAAAGCCAGCATGGATTTATGAAAGGTAACTCATGTCTGACGAATCTTAAAGAATGTTTGATGTAACTAATAGAACGTTTGATGTAACTAATAGAGTGGATAAGGGGGATCCAGTGAATTTGTTATATCTGGATTTTCAGAAGGCTTTCGACATGGTCCCACATAATAGATTAGAATGGAAACTTAAAGCACACGGTATTGGGGCGTCAGTATTGATGTGGATAGAGAACTGGCTGACATTCAGGATGCAAAGAGTATGAGTAAATGGGTCCTTTTCAGAATGGCAGGCAGTGACAAGTGCTGTACCGCAAGGCTCAGTGCTGGGACAACAGCTATTTACAATATACATTAATGTTCTGGATTAGGGAATTGAATGCAACATTTCCAAGATTGCGGATGACACGAAGCTGGGGGGGCAGTGTTATCTGTGAGGAAGATGCTAGGAGGCTGCAAGGTGACTTGGATCGGTTGGCTGAGTGGGAAAACGTATGACACATGCAGTATAATGTGATTTATTGTGAGGTTGTCCACTTCGGTGGCAATAACAGGAAAGTAGACTATTATCTGAATGGTTGCCGATTAGGAAAATGGGAGATGCAACGAGACCCGGGTGTCATGGTACACCAGTCATTGAAAGTAGGCATGCAGGTGCAGCAGGCATTGAATAAAGCGAATTGTATGTTAGCATTCATGGTAAAATGATTTGACTATCAGAGCATGGAGACTGCAGTTTTACATGGTCTTGGTGAGACGACACCTGGAGTATTGTGTACAGTTTTGGTCTCCTAATCTGAGGAAATACATTCTTGCCATAGAGGGAGTACAGAGACGGTTCACCAGACATATTCCTGGGAAGGTAGGACTTTCATATGAAGAAACACTGGATACACTCGGCTTGTACTCGCTAGAATTTAGAAGATTGAGAGGGGATCTTATAGAAATGTACAACATTCTTAAGGGGTTGGACAGGCTAGATGCAGGAAGATTGCTCCCGATGTTGGCGAAGTCCAGAACAAGGGGTCACAGTTTGAATGAAGGGGGATGTCGTTTAGGACCGAGATGAGAAAAAAAACATTTCACACAGAGAGCGGTGAATCTGTGGAATTCTCTGCCACAGAATGTAGTTGAGGCCAGTTCATGGGCTATATTTACGAGTGAGTTAGATGTTGCCCTTGTGGCTAAAGGGATCAGCGGGTTAGTTACTGCAGCAATTTGTGTCCCTTTGTTTAATATTGAAACGAGTACAGGGACGATTTATAAGGACATTGCCAAGACTCAAATGCCCGAGCTACAGGGAGAGGTTGCGCAGGCTACGACTTTCTGCCTTGAAGGGGTGGAGGATGAGCTGTGATCGTATGGAGTTTTATAAAAACCAGAGGAGAATAGATAGGTTCAAAGCGCAGAGTTTTTTATCCAGGGCTGGGGAATCGAGAACCAAAGGAAATTCTTTAAAGTGAGGGGGGATGGGGGAATGATTAATGAACATAGGGGGGGGGGGCATCTTTTTCACACAGTCGGAGGTGCGTATATGGACAGAGCTGCTAGAGGAAGTAGTTAAAGCAGTTACTATCACAATATTTTGTCGACAGGTATATGGATAAGATAGTTTGAGAGGGATATGGGCCAAACGCGGGCAGGTGGGATGGTGCACGCGGGATGGTGCATCTTGCTCGTCATAGGCATGTTGAGACAAAGGGCGTGTTTCCGTGTGGTATGACTCGACGACTCAATGATTCCCAGAATGCAAAATTGGTCCAATTACCCTGATAGGTGGACATAGAGTCATACAGCATGGAAACAGGCTCATGCCGAGCAACATGCCCAATCTACACTTGTCCCAACTGCCGGCGTTTGTACCCATCCTTCTAAATCTACCCTTTCGATGCACCTGTCTAAATATTTCTGAAACGGTGCGATAGTACCTGCCTCAAACATCTCCTGTGGCAGCTCATTCCACACATCCACCACCCTATGTATAAGACAGTTATTCCTCAGGTTATCATTAAATCTTTCCCCTTCCACCTTAACCTTTGTTCTCTGGTTCTCGTTTCCCATACTCTGGGCAAAAGACTACCCGATCTATTCCTCTCATATTCTGTAAACCTTTATAAGATCATCTCTCGCCCCCCTGAGCTCCAAGGAATAAAGCCATAACCTGCTCAATCTCTCTCTACATCTCAGTCCCTCGAGTCCTGGCAACGTCGTGGCAAATCCCTTTGAGGTTTCTTTGATGTTTTCAAGTTTGACAACATCGTTCCTATAATAGTGACAAAAGTGGAACACAATACTCTAACTGTGGCCTCCCCGACATCTCATATAACTGCAGCAGGCTATCACAACTTCTATACTCAACAATATATATCTTGGATATATATCTGGATTTTTTATCTACAGAAAGACTTACCTTGGCTTTGCAAGCTAATACGGAAACAATTATTCCATAAATAATACTCTTGCAAATCAGGATCAGGTAAGTCAGTTTCGCAGTTTGCATTGTCTGAACTTTAGCTTCTGTTAAAGGAATATAAAGATGTGGTAAATAACATCTAGAGTGAAGAATAAAGTTTATTAAAAAATAACTTCTTACTTGCTGAAGTAGTATAGGCACTTTAACATAACGGATATTTATGAATGAACAAACGCTGGGGTTGCGGACTGTGAAGAAAGATGTCAAAGTATTCAGTGGAAAAGAGATCAGCTACATAAATGGGTAGAAAAATGGCGGTTGGACTGTAATCTGAGCATGTGCGAGATGTTGCACTTTGGGAGGTCGTATGCAAGGGGGAATTCTATAGTTATTGCTAATACCCTTAACGGCATCGATGTACAGAGGGATCGTGTGGTCCAAGTACATAATTCCCTGAAAGTGGGAACACACATATACATTACCGCCACTGTTTTTCCAGCAACTCGGGGTCTGGCTCATCCTTTAGCTCAAACATGCTACGAGAGCATACTTGAAATCCCTCCCGGAAATCCGCCTCGAAAATGCGACGCTGAGGCCAAGTGTGGGTGCTAATCTCGACCTCATCGGGACTTCCGCGGCGGATTGACTGGTCAGATTTGCCCCCCTGCGGCCGAGGCTCTGTATCTCCTGCTGGCTGGAGTCGGCAGATGCATTCCCATAGCCGTCTTCTGAGGCACATTACCTTCATTATTCAGAGTTTCAGTTTAGACATTTGGAACGCATGTTACAGGAAGACTTTGGTGAGGCCACATTTGGACTATATTCACCATGTTATAGGAAATATGTTGATGTGCGGGAAATTGTGCAGATAAGCTTTAAGAGAATGTTGCCAGGACTCGGGTGTCTGAGCTATATGGATAGTTTGGGTAGGCTAAACATGTATTCTTAGGAGCGCAGGAGGAGGATGTGATCTGATATTGCATAAAATCATGAGGGGAATAGATCGGGTAAATGTACAGTCTTTTACCCCCACGATAGGGGAATCAATACCCAGAGGCCATAGGTAATATAGCAGCTGTACTAGACATCGGTAAGGCCACATTTTTGGTATTTTGTTCAGTTTTGGTCACACTATTTATGGAAAGATGTTGTTAAGCGGGAAAGGATGCCAAGAATATTTACATAAATGTTGCCATGACTCAAGGGCCTGAGCTACAGGGAAAAGTTGAGTCAGGCTAGGACTTGAATCCTTGTAATGTAGGAGGATGAGGGTTATCTTATAGAGCTTTCCAAAATCACGCGATGAAGAGATCAAGAAGATGCACAGTCTTTTGCCCAGAGTATGGAGCATCGAGAACCAGAGGCCATATGTGTACGGTGAGGGGGATGAGCGGGAGAAAGTTTTGATAGGAACCTGAGGGACAATGTTCACTACACAGTGACTGTATGTAACATGCTGCCGTGGGATGGGGGGGGGGGGTGGGGGGGGCGGGGGGGGGGGTAGTTATGGCAAGCACTATCACAACGTTTAATTAACGTTTGGACATTTAGCTGGATAGGAAAGCATTAGAGGGATGTGGGCCAACAACGGACAGACGGTAATAGTGTAGATGTGGCATGTGGGTTGGCGCGGGCAGGTTTGGCTGAAGTGTATTTATGCACTCTATATATTGCTGTGTGAGGCTATTAAGTTTTAACTCACAGAAAGGGTAAACAGTCTTAAAATAATGACGGTATACTTATTTAAGTAGAGCCACTCACCTTTACTCAAGCCACAAGTCTCTGTAAGAAGAAATATGGAAAATGCGTTAAGTGGTTTCATAAATACCCATTTACGAAACGAAGCTACAAAACATTGCAGAGTTTTGTATGAACCCCAGTCCTTCGCACAGTCCAGGCTTCCCACCATTGACTCCATATACACTTCACAATATTCTCGGGTGAGGGCCAAACAGTTGTGCAGCGTTGGTGTGGCTGCCCTAGAGCGCCAGTTGATCATGAGTATGGGTGCTGTCTGTACGGAGTTTGCACGTTCACCCTGTGACTTCGTGGGTTTCCTCCGGTGCTCCGGTTTCCTCCCACAGTCCAACGAAGTGCGGGTTTGTAGGATAATAGACTTGGGTAAAATTGCCAGTATCCCCAGTATGCAGGATGGGGGTTGTTGGTTGGCCTGGACTCATTGAACAGGAGGGCCTATTTCCAAGTTGTATCACTAAACTAATCTAAATAAAAACAAAATAAAGTACGGGTGATTATGGTCGATGGCCTTAAAATATAAATTGATGACCCCCATAGCCTTCGGTGGTAATTAATTCCAGAGATTCACCACCCTCTGATTAAAGAAATTCCCCTTCATCTCCTTTCCAAAGGTTTATCCTTTTTTTCTGAGGCTATGGCATCTGGTCCAAGACTCTCCCACGAATGGAACCATTATATCCACATCTATTGACACCTGGAAATATGATGTTGTGACAATCAGTGAAACATGGTTGCAGGAGGGCTGTGATTGGAAACTAAATATTCCAGGATTTCGTTGCTTCAGATGTGATAGAATTGGAGGGACCACAGGGGGAGGTGTTGCATTGCTTGTCAGAGAAGATATTACAGCAGTGCTTTGGCAGGATAGATTAGAGGGCTCGTCTAGGGAAGCTATTTGGGTGGCACTGAGAAGTGGTAACGGTGTAGCAACACTTTTAGGGGTGTATTATAGACCGCCAAATGGGGAGCGAGAATTGGAAGAGCAAATATGTAAGGAGATAGCAGATATTAGTAGTAAGCACAAGGTAGTGATTATGGGAGATTTCAATTTTCCAAAATTAGACTGGGAAACACATTCTGTAAATGGGCTGGATGGTTTGGAATTTGTAAAATGTGTGCAGGATAGTTTTTTGCAGCAGTACATAGAGGTATCGACCAGAGAAGGGGCAGTGCTGGACCTCCTGTTAGGAAATGAGGCAGGTCAGGTGACGGAGGTATGCGTTGGAGAGCACTTCGGGACCAGTGATCACAAATACCATTAGTTTCAATATAATTATGGAGAGAGTCAGAACTGGACCTAGGGTAGAGATTTTTGATTGGAGAAAGGCTAACTTTGGGGGAATGCGTAAGGATTTTAAAGGAGTGAATTGGGACACTTTGTTTCATGGGAAGGATGTAGAAGAGAAATGGAGGACATTTAAAGGGGAAATTGTAAGAGTACAGAATGTTTATGTCCCTGTTAGGTTGAAAGGAAATAGTAAAAATTGGAAAGAGCCATGGTTTTCAAGGGAAATTGGACACTTGTTTCGAAAAAAGAGAGATATCTACAATAATTATAGGAGGCATGGAGTAAATGAGGTGCTAGAGGAGTATAAAGAATGTAAAAAGAATCTTAAGAAATAAATTAGGAAGGCTAAAAGAAGATATGAGGTTGCTTTGGCAAGAAAGGTGAAAGTAAACCCAAAGGGTTTCTACAGCTATATTAATAGCAAAAGGATAACGAGGGATCAAATTGGACCATTAGAGAACCAGAATGGACAGCTATCTGCAGAGCCAAAAGAGATGGGGGAGATATTGAACAATTTATTTTCTTCGGTGTTCACCAAGGAGAAGGATATTGAACTCGGTGAGTTGAGGGGAAAGAGTAGAGTAGCTATGGAAACTATGAGATTCAAAGAGGAGGAAGTACTGACACTTTTGAAAAATATAAACGTGGATAAGTCTCCAGGTCCTGACAGGATATTCCCTAGGACATTGAGGGAAGTTAGTGTAGAAATAGCAGGAGCTATGACAGAAATATTTCAGATGTCATTAGAAACGGGAATAGTGCCGGAGGATTGGCGTACTGCGCATGTTGTTCCATTGTTTAAAAAGGGTTCAAAGAATAAACCTAGCAATTATAGACCTATTAGTTTGACATCAGTGGTGGGCAAATTAATGGAAAGGATACTTAGAGATAATATATATAAGCATCTGGATCAACAGGGTCTGATCAGGAACAGTCAACATGGATTTGTGCCTGGAAGGTCATATTTGACAAACCTTCTTGAATTTTTTGAAGCGGTAACTAGGGAAATTGATGAGGGTAAAGCAGTGGATGTTGTCTATATGGATTTCAGTAAGGCCTTTGACAAGGTTCCCCATGGAAGGTTGGTTAAGAAGCTTCAATCTTTGGGTGTTAATGGCAGAGTAGCAAGATGGATTCAACAGTGGCTGAATGGGAGATGTCAGAGAGTAATGGTGGATGGCTGTTTGTCAGGTTGGAAGCCGGTGACCAGTGGGGGTGCCTCAGGGATCTGTGTTGGGTCCACTGTTGTTTGTCATGTACATCAATGATCTGGATGATGGGGTGGAAAATTGGATAAGTAAGTATGCAGATGATACTAAGATAGGTGGTGTTGTGGATAATGAAGTAGATTTTCAATGTCTACAGAGAGATTTGGGCCATTTGGAAAAGTGGGCTGAAAGATGGCAGATGGAGTTTAATGCTGATAAGTGTGAAGTGCTACATCTTGGCAGGACAAATCAAAATAGGACGTACATGGTAAATGGTAGGGAATTGAGGAATGCTGTGGAACAGAGGGATCTAGGAATAACTGTGTATAGTTCCCTGAAGGTGGAATCGCATGTAGATAGGGTGGTAAAGAAAGCCTTTGGTGTGCTGGCCTTTATAAATCAGAGCATTGAATATAGGAGTAGGGAAGTAATGTTAAAATTGTACAAGGCACTGGTAAGACCAATTCTGGAGTATGGTGTACAATTTTGGTCGCCTAGTTATAGGAATGATGTCAACAAAATAGAGAGAGTACAGAGGAGATTTATTAGAATGTTGCCAGGGTTCCAGCAACTATGTTACAGAGAAAGGTTGAACAAGTTAGGTCTTTATTCTGTGGAGCGCAGAAGGTTAAGGGGGGACTTGATTGAGGTCTTTAAAATGATGAAAGGGATAGACAGAGTTGACGTGGATACGTTTTTCCCATTGAGGGTAGGGAAGATTCAAACAAGATGGCATGACATGAGAATTAAGGGACAGAGGTTTCGGGGTAACGTGAGGGGGAACTTCTTTACTCTGGTGGCTGTGTGGAATCAGCTTCCAGCAGAAGTGGTGGAGGCAGGATCGATTTTAACATTTAAGAGTAAAGTGGATAGGTATATGGACGTGAAGGGAATGGAGGGGTATGGTCTTAGCGCAGGTAGATGGGACTAGGGGACTACAGCACGGACTGGAAGGGCCGAGAGGGCCTGTTTCCGTGCTGTAATTGTTATATGGTTATATGGTTATCTAATCTACCCGTGCCTCATCTAGGTCTCCCTTCATCTTTCTAAACAGCGAGAACAGGCTCTGGCGCCATTAAACGCTCATCGAACGTTAACAATCATCCCCAGGATCATTCTCGTAAACCACGTTTGTGTACTTTCATGTGTTTACCGGTTTTTGCATTTCCTTGTTAACCTTATCTGCCTGTACGTGATCCATATTCCTCGATTCCCTGCACTTCCATGTGTCTACCTAACAGCCACATAAACGCTAGTCATATCTGTCTCCACCACCTGTCCTGGCAGTGTGCTACAGGCATCCCAAGGAGTGGGGTAGATATTCTGACACTAGGGACCTTGGATACGATTTCTTGAAATCATTTACAAGCCTCCTGGGATAAATAAAGTTATATTATGTCAAAATCTATATACTGAGCGGTGAAAATACATAGGTCAGGCTGCATTTGGTGGATTGTGCCCAGTTTATGGCACCATATTCAACGAAGGATGTGCTGGCTCTGGAGAGGATGAAGAGGAGATTTACAAGGATGATCCCAGGAATCACACATAGGCTGGGCGTTTGATGGCGCTGGAGTTTAGAGGGGGGAGGGGGGTCATTTAAACATACAGAATAGCGAATGGCTTGCAACGAGTGGCTGCGGAGAGGATGTTTCCACTAGTGGGAGAGTCTAAGACCAAAGGTTACAGCCTCTTTGAATTAATGGACGTTCATTTAAGAAGGAAGGGAGGAGGACAGTATTTTTTTCACAGAGTGGTGAATGTGTGGAATTATGCAACGGCTGTGACGACTTTCAATGAATATAACCATATAACATATAACCATATAACAATTATTTTGAAGGCAGACATAGATTTCCGATTGGTACGGGTGTCAAGAGGTATAGGGGGAAGTTAGGAGAATGATTTTAGGAGGAAGATTTTGATTAGCCGTGATTAAATCGCGGAGTAGACTTGATGGGCATAATGGCCTCGTTCTGCTCCTATCATATGCCCTTATGGGTTTTGGCATCCCTTCCAGATACTAAAACCATGGTTGTTATTCCACTGGAGACAGAGGGATTGTTGTGGCACTTTTGCAAGCTAAAGCAGAAACAATTATTTCACAGACGATAGTTTTACAAATGAGAATCAGATAAGTCAGCTTCCATTGTTTGAAATTCAGCTTCTGTTAAAAGAACATAAATATACCCAATACCCTGACTGATGAAGACCAAGAACAAATTAGAAGTAAAAATATAATTTGGGAGGCCATATTACAGTTGCACACGATATTGGTGAGGACACATATGGAATATTTTGTAACGTTTTGGTCACCCTGTTATTGGGAAGATGATCTTCAAAAGTGGCATCACAAGTAGATAGGGTGGTTAAGTAGGCTTTTGGCACACTGACCATCATCAGTGAGAGCATCAAGTGTAGACGTTGGGATGTCATGCTACAACTTTACAAGACATTACGGTTAGAAATTTCACCGTGTTTGATGATGTGGGTTTCCTGTTCAGTTTGTGGCGTAGATCCATTCCTGTAGTGATCTACTTGACAGACGACCTTCTTGGCCTTTGCGTAATCTCGGGCGTCCAATCTAAAGCGACTACTGATACTGAAGGTCTTCCCTCCGTCTTCGCTTTGGGAGCTAGGATCTGTATGGATGTTAGGACTATCTTTGGGTTGTCCAACGTCATCGACAATCCATTGAATTTGTATGTTGTCCGGGTAAAAATCAGTGATGAGACAAACCACAGTGGCTTTGCCGTTGTTTTTAAGTTCACGGTCAGACGGCTGGAGAATTGTAACTTGGGGAGATCTCAGCTTCAATTTCGGATCTGAAAGAGGGAGTGGAAAACGGGAGAGAGAGGAGGGGGGATGGGGGATTGGGGGATGGAGAGGGAAAGAGGGAGTATGAAAGAGGAAGAGGGTAAGTGGGAAACGGACAGAGGGAGAATGAAAGATGAAGCGAGAAGGAGGAAGAGTGAAAGGCGGAGAGACAAAGAGGAAGATGGGGAGATAGATAGGAGGAGAGAGAAAGAAAGAAGGAGAAAAATAGGAGGATTGGGGAAATAAATAGGGAGAGGGTAAGATCGAGGGAGAGAAAGAAAGATGGAGGGAGAAGGAGATGGAGGAATGCCGATAGATAAAGGGAGAGAGAAAGGGCGTGAGGGAGAGAGAGAGAGAGAGAGAGAGAGAGAGAGAGAGAGAGAGAGAGAGAGAGAGAGAGAGAGAGAGAGAGAGAGAGAGAGAGAGAGGGGGGAGTGGGATAAAAACACAGTTAGATCGCATTTGTTATAGTAGAACCGAATAGTACAGCTTCTAATGCTTTTGAATAGAGTGGAAGTGGGGATAATGTTTCCATTAGTGGGAGAATCTAGGGAAAGATGGCACAGCCTCAGTATAAAAGGCTGTGTCGTAAAAAGGATGGGGATGATTTTGTTTAGCCAGAGAGCGGTGAATCCATGGAAATCATTGCCACAGATGGCAGCGGATGCAAAGTTAAATGAAACAAGGCAGAGTTTGATACATTCTTAAGATAGACACAAATTGCTGGAGTAACTCACTGGGGCAGGCAGCATCTCTGGATAGCTGGAATGGGTGACGTTTCGGGACGAGACCCTTCTTCTAATAGATTCACGTTTAGAATGTGTGCCAGGGGATATGGAGAGAAGACGGGATAATGGGGTTGATAAGGATAGATAGAACAGCCCCCCATAGTCTAGATGGGCTGGGTGGCCTAATTCTGCTTTTGGAAATTATTTTTATTTAACATGATATTTTCTCTCTCTCTCCCCCTCTCTCTCTCTCTCTCTCTCTCTCTCTCTCTCTCTCTCTCTCTTCTCTCTCTCTCTCTTCTCTCTCTCTCTCTCTCTCTCTCATCTATCTATCTATCTCTCTTTTTATCTCGATCGTTCTCACTCCTTCCAGCTTTCTTTGTCCTGTAGATACCCTGATTCATACTAGAATATTAAAAATAAAGATATATTGCATCAATAAATTTGATTGAGGGCGCAAGAATATTCAACAACAATGGTTCAAAGCGACACATGTATCACCCAGAATAAATTTGGAAATATAACACGGAACAGTACAGCACAGGAACACGTCTTCAACCCCAAAATGACCATGCCGATCACAAATTTAAACTGTTGTCCACACGTGATCAATAGTCCCCCATTCCCTGCACTTCCATGTGCCTATCTAAAACCCTCTTAAACACCACTAACGTATCTGCCCCCACTACCGCTCCTGGCATTGCGTTCAAAGCCCCCACTGCACTCTGGGCAAACAAAACATCTTTAAACTTTGCCCCGCTCACTTTAATGATATTCCATCTAGTCTTTCACCTTTCCACCCTCGAGGAGTGGGGAGGGTAAGGTAAACCCTATCTCTACGTGTCATAATTGTATATACTTCTACCAAGCCTCCCATCTCCTTCCGAAAACAAACATTCCAAGTTTGCGCAACCTCTCCCTGTAGACTACCTCTCGCATACGTGTTGAATTCTGGTAAACCTTCTATGCACATTCTCCCACCTCTCCCTGTAGCCAATTCTCTCTAATCCAGGTATCATGTTGGTCCTGGGCCTCCTCCACGGCCAGAGTGAGCAACACCGCAAGCTGGAGGAACAGCACCTCATATTCCGCTTGGGGAGTCTGCATCCTTTGGGCTTGAATATTGAATTTTCTCAATTCTGTTAACCCTTGCTGTTTCCTCCCCTTCCCACTTCTCCCTCAGCCCTCGGGCCCTGGCATTCCCTCTATCTCTATCTCCCTCCCCCACCCAAGTCGCACCAGCTTCTCATTTTCACACCACAAACAGCTTACAATGGCTCGTTCCCTTTATCACCGATACTTTTTTGCATATCTTTCACTCATTGTTCCTTATCTCTCCACATCACCGTCTATATCTCTTGTTTCCCTGATCCCTGACCAGTCTGAAGAAGGGTCTCGACCCGAAACGTCGCCTATCTCCTTCGCTCCTTAGATGCTGCTGCACCCGCTGAGTTTCTCCAGCTTTTTGTGTACCATCATGTTGGTAAATCTCCTCTGCACCCTCACCAAATGCTCCATATACTGCATGTAATGCCCTACCCGAAAAGTCACCCATTCTATTTTCTCCAGCGATGCTGCCTAACCCGTTGAGTTACTCCATCACGTTATATCTATCGTTGGAATAAACCAGCATGTGCAGTTCGTTCCTTTTACTCCAGGTCTGTTCATCCTCCCCCTGTATCTGAAACCACTAATCCATGCAGCGGTCTGGCAAAGCACCTCTGCACGCTCTCCCATCTCCCCTGTAACTGAGACACTGTAATCCAGGCAGCATTCTAATAAAGTGTTAAAGAAGGAACTGCAGATGCTGGAGAATCGAGGGTTACACAAAAAGCTGGAGAAATTCAGCGGGTGCAGCAGCATCTAAGGAGCGAAGGAGATAGGCGACGTTTCGGGTCGAGACCCTTCTTCAGACTGGTCAGGGATCAGGGAAACGAGAGATATAGCCGATGATTTGGAGAGATAAAGAACAATGAATGAAAGATATGCAAAAAAGTATCGATGATAAAGGGAACAAGTCATTGTAAGCTGTTTGTGGTGTGAAAATGAGAAGCTAGTGCGACTAGGGTGGGGGAGGGAGATAGAGATAGAGGGAATGCCAGGGCCCGAGGGCTGAGGGGGAGGTGGGAAGGGGAGGAGACAGCAAGGGTTAACAGAATTGAGAAAATTCAATGTTCAAGCCCAAAGGATGCAGACTCATACACACGGAATATGAGGTGCTGTTCCTCCAACTTGCGGTGTTGCTCACTCTGGCCGTGGAGGAGGCCCAGGACCGAGAGGTCGGATACGGAATGGGAGGGGGGGACACCCTCCTCCGCCTAGCGGAGTTGGTCCTTACCCTCAATAACATATCTTTTGATTCCTCCCATTTCCTCCAAACACAAGTCGTAGCTATAGACACACGCATGGGCCCCAGCTATGCTTGCTTCTTTGTTGGGTACGTCGAACAATCATTGTTCTCGGCGTACCAGGGCCCCATCCCCGACCTCTACCTCCGTTACATCGACGATTGCTTTGGTGTCACCTCCTACACCGACACAGAACTGACTGACTTAATTCATTTCACCACCAACTTCCATCCGGCACTCAAATACACATGGACCATTTCCGACATTTCCCTACCATTCCTTGACCTCACCATCTCTATTGCAGGTGATACACTCCTGACCGACATCCACTACAAACCAACTGACTCCCACAGCTACCTGGACTACTCTTCCTCCCACCCTGCTTCCTGTAAGGACTCCATCCCCTATTCCCAATTCCTCCTGCTCCCAGGACGAGGTGTTTCTCACCAGGTCATCACAAATGGCCTCATTCTTCAGAGAACGGGGATTTCCCTCCCCCACTATTGATGAGGCTCGCACCAGGGTCTCCTCCATACCCCGCAACACTGCCCTTTCTCCCCATTCCCCCACTCACAAACAGGGCAGAGTCCCCCTGGTCCTCACCTTTCACCCCTCCAGCCGGCAAATACAACACATAGTCCTCCGCCACTTTCGCCACCTCCAACGTGACACCTCCACCCACCACATCTTCCCATCTCCCCCCCTGTCTGCCTTCCACAAAGACCGCTCCCTCCGCGACTCCCTTGTCAATTCTTCCCTCCCCTCCCGCTCTACCCCTTCTCCGGGCACGTTCCCTTCCAACCGCAAGAAATGCAACACTTGTCCCTTCACCTCCCCCCTCCACTCCTTTCAGGGACCCAAGCAGTCCTTCCAGGTCCGACAGAGGTCCACCTGCACCTCCTCCAACCTCATCTACACCATCCGCTGCTCCAGATGCCAGATGATCTATATCGGTGAGACCAAGCAGAGGCTTGGCGATCGTTTCGCCGAACATCTCCGCTCGGTCCGCAAAAACCAACCCGACCTCCCGCTGGCTCAGCACTTCAACTCCCCCTCCCATTCCGTATCCGACCTCTCGGTCCTGGGCCTCCTCCACGGCCAGAGTGGGCAACACCGCGAGTTGGAGGAACAGCACCTCATATTCCGCTTGGGGAGTCTGCATCCTTTGGGCTTGAACATTGAATTTTCTCAATTCTGCTAACCCTTGCTGTCTCCTCCCCTTCCCACCTCTCACTCAAACCTTGGGCCCTGGCAATCCCTCTATCTCTATCTCCCTCTCCCACCCTAGTCGCACTACCTTCTCATTTTTACACCACACACAGCTTGCAATGGATTGTTCCCTTTATCATCGATACCTTTTTGCATATCTTTCATTCATTGTTCTTTATCTGTCTAAAGAAGGGTCTCGACCCGAAACGTCGCCTATCTCCTTCGCTCCTTACATGCTGCTGCACCCGCTGAGTTTCTCCAGCTTTTTGTGTAACCCCCCAGCATTCTAATAAATCTCCTTTGCACCTTTTCTAAATCCTCCACATTATTCCTGTAATGGGAGTGACCTGAACTGCACGTAATATTCTAAATGCGGCCTAATCAAAGTTTGATCAAGCTGCATTGTGACTTCCTGACCCTTGTACTCAATGCACCGCCTGATAAAGCAAACATACGGGACACCGCCTTTACCGCTGAATCTACTGCACTAAACGTTATTCCATTTATCAAATATCTGTACAATGTGGAAGGCTCGATTGCAATCTTGTATATTCTTCCCACTGATTGGTTAGCACGCAATAAAACATTTTCACTGCTCTTCATGATACGTGACTATAAACTAAACTAAACTTATGTTAGTGCTTTCAGGGAGTTGTGGACTTCGTCTCCAAGATTCCCCTTTACATCAATGCTGTTAGGGGTCTTGCCATTAACTGTAGACTTTCCCCTTACATTCGACCTCGCAAAGTGCTACACCTCACACTCTTAGAATTATGGTCATTGAGTACTGCAGCGCGAAAACAAGCCCTTCGCGCTACTTCCCCACGCCGGCTAACATGTTCCATCTACACTAGTAACACCTCCCTGCAATTTACTTATTTCCCTCTAAACCTGTCCAAATGATTCTTAAACGTTGCGATAGTCCCTGCCTCATCTGCCTCGTCCGGCAGCTTCTTCCATACACCTACAATCTTTTGTGTGGAAACGTTACCCTCAGCTCCCTACTAATTCCTTCCCAGTCTCACCTTAAACCTGTGTCCCTGGTTCTTTATTCCCCTACTCTGGCAATAGAATGTGTGCGTCTCTCCGATCTATTCCTCTCATAATGCGGTACACCTCTATCAGATCACCCCTCATCCTCCTGCGCTTACACAACTGCAACATGTCCTGCCAAATTCTATGCTCAGTGCTCTGACTAATGATGGTCAATGTGCCAAAAGCATGTATGACCACCCAATATACCTATTATGACAAATACACCAAACTATGTACTGTACTCCTAGATCTCCACAACGCTCACCAGAACCCTACCATTAACTGTAAGTTCTGCCGATTTTGCACCCAAATGCAACATCTCATATTTATCTATATGAAAGTGGTCAGATTAATCTCCATCTGCCATTTTCTGCCCGTCTATAATCCGTATGTCAGTCTGCTTCGCGGTCCATGACCACATACATCTTGATAATGCTCAATATCCTTGCGTTGCCACTTTCAGGGAGCTGTGGGCCTGAATCCCAAGATCCTTCTGTACATTGATGCTGTTATGGATCTTGCCATTAACGTTCTATTTCCTCTATCGTTGACCTCCCTTACATTTGAACATGTACGTTAAATTCTAGACGTCTTAGTCTCTCCTCGCTCTATTGTTCCCCTTTCCCTCTACCCAGAGGGAAACCTTTGCTGATTTTTTCCGTATGTATGCCCCTCCTGATTTCATACACTTCTATCAGATCTCCCATCAACCTCCGATGTTCCAGTGAAAACAATCCATGTCTGAAGAATAGTCATGCCGTGAAAAGTCAACTATCCTTTTTTCTCCTACGATGCTGCCTGATCCATTGCGTTACTCCAGCAATGTGTGTCTTTGGTATGAACCAGCATTTGCAATTCATCCCTATTACAGCAGTGTTCTTCAATATCTCCGTGAAGCTCAAACATCCTAATTGAGGCAGCGTTCCTCTGCACCCTATCCAACCTCTCACTGTAGGTTAAGCACTCAAATCCAGGCAGCATTCTGATGAACTTTATTTGCTCGCAAACCAATATCGTCCTGTAGCTGAAACCCTGTAATCCAGGCAACATTTTGGTAAACCTCCTCTGCAACCTTTCCAAAGCCTCCACATCCATCTTGTAAAGGGGGTGACCAGAACTGCACACAAGTGTTATGGTGGAAGAGGTGCTGAAGGCAATATCTTATATGAAGGTAGACACATTTATAGAGCCTGCTCATATATATATATATTTCCGAGGACATGGTGGGAAACCGGAGAGGAAATTGCGGGAGCACTGGTTGACATTTACGAGTCGACTTTAAATACATGACTGGTGCCAGGAGACTTATATGTGCAAATGTTAGGGAGGTCAACGGTAGAGGACATCAGCAGGGTGGAAAATGTTGTGCGTTTATTCAAGTGGGATAAGTCTGCAAGTAAAATGCTTGGAACTTGGTCAGTGAGCTTAACATGCCGTTGGAGAATTACTAGAGAGTATTCTGAAGGATAGGCTATACAAACATTTAGATGGACACGGGCTGATTAGGGATTGCCAGCATCGTTTTGTACTTGGGAGGCAATGGCTCACAACTCTGAGGTTTTTGTAGATGTGACATAAAATGTCGATGAGAGCAGAGCTGTAGATGTTGTATATATGGACTTCACTGAAGCATTCGTGAAGGTTCCTCATGGTATGCTGTCCTGGAAGATTAGATCGCATGGGGTCCAAGGAGAGGTAGAAGAATGGATAGAAAATTGGCTTCAAGGAAGGAAGCAGAGGGTGATGGTGGAAGGTAGCTTATCAGACTGGAGGCTTCTGACAAGTGGTATACCTCAAGGCTCGGTGCTGGGCCCGTTACTGCTTGTGATCAATATGAATGATTTAGACGATAACTTTCAGAGCAAGATTAGCAGATGATGCAAAAGTGGGCGGCTTTGCCTGTAGTGCAGATGGTTGTGAAAAAAAGTAGTAGTAACTTGGTCAATTGGCCAAGTGGGCTGAGGATTGTTTGATGTAATTTAACGCAGATAAATGAGAGCTGTTACATTTTTGGAAGTCCAACATGGGGATGACCTACACAGTGAAAGGCGGTGCTGGCTCGAAGGGCCTAATGACCTACTCATGCACTACCTACTATTGTCTATTGTCTATTGTCTATTGAATGGTAGGCTTCTAGGTAGTGTTGTAGAGTAGATTAATATAGGAGTCTATGTGCATAGTTTCCTGAAGATGGAGTCGCAGGTAGATTGGGTGGTCAAAAAGGCTTTTGGCACATTCGCCTTCTTCAGTTAGAGTATTGGGTATGGAGGTTGGGAGGCCATGTTGCAGTGGTATAAAACGTTGGTGAGGTCAAGTTACACGTACAGTGGCTTGCAAAAGTATTCATACCCCTTGAACCATTCCACATGTTGTCACGTTACAACCACAAACGTAAATGTATTTTATTGGGATTTTATGTGATAGACCAACACAATGTGGTGCATAATTGTGAAGTGGAAGGAAAATGATACATGGTTTCCAAATATTATTACAATTAAAAAACTGAAAAGTGTGGCGTGCAAAAGTATTCAGCACCCCTGCAAATTCTTTGCACAACCACCTTTCGCTGCAATTACAGCTGCAAGTATTTTGGGGTATGTCTCCACCAGCTTCGCACATCTAGATAATGAAATTTTTGCCCATTCTTCTTTGCAAAATAGCTCCAGCTCAGTCAGATTGGATGGAGAGCGCCTGTAAACAGCAATTTTTAAGTCTTGCCAGAGATTCTCAATTGGATTTAGGTCTGGACTTTGACTGGGCCATTCTAACACATGAATATGCTTTGATCTAAACCATTCAACTGTAGCTCAGGCTGTATGTTTAGGGTCATTATCCTGCTGGAAGGTGAACCTCTGCCCCAGTCTCAAGTCTTTTGCAGACTCTTACAGGTTTTCTTCCAAGATTGCCCTGTATTTGGCTCCATCCATCTTCCCATCAACTCTGACCAGCTTCCCTGTCCCTGCTGAAGTAAAGCATCCCCACAGCATGATGCTGCCACCACCATGTTTCACAGTGGGGATGGTGTGTTCAGGGTGATGTGCAGTGTTAGTTTTCCGCCAAACATAGCGTTTTGCATTTAGGCCAAAAACTTCAATGATGGTGTCATCAGACCAGAGCACCTTCCTCCACATGTTTGCTGCCCCCCCCCCCCCCCCCCCCCCCCCCCCCACATGGCTTGTGGCAAACTGCAAATGGGACATCTTATCGCTTTGTTTCAACAATGGCTTTCTTCTTACCACTCTTCCACAAAGGCCCAATTTGTGGAGTGCACGACTAATAGTTGTCCTGTGGACAGATTCTCCCACCTGAGCTGTGGATCTCTGCAGCTCCTCCAGAGTTACCATGGCTTGGCTTGGCTGCTTCTCTGATCAATGCTCTCCTTGCCCGGCCTGTCAGTTTAGGTGGACGGCCATGTCTTGGTAGGTTTGCAGTTGTGCCATACTCTTTCCTTTTCGGATGATGAATTGAACAGTGCTCCGTGAAATGTTCAAAGCTTGGGATATTGTTTTTATAACCTAACCCTGCTTTAAACCTCTCCACAACTTTATCCCTGACCTGTCTGGTGTGTTCCTTGGGCTTCATGATGCTGTTTGTTCACTAATGTTCTCTAACAAACCTCTAAGGCCTTCACAGAACAGCTGTATTTATACTGAGATTAGATTACACATAATTGGACTGTATTTACCAATTAGGTTACTTCTGAAGGCAATTGGTTGCACTGGATTTTATTTAGGGGTATCAGAGTAAAGGAGGCTGAATACTTTTGCATGCCACACATTTCAGTTTTTTATTCGTAAAAAAAATTGAAAACCATGTATTATGTTCCTTTCACTTCACAATTATGCACCACTTTGTGTTGGTCTATCACATAAAATCCCAATAAAATACATTTACGTTTGTGGTTGTAACGTGACAAAATGTGGAAAAGTTCAAGGGGTATGAATACTTTTGCAAGCCACTGTATGTTGTTCAGTTCTGTGCGCCGTGTTATAGGAAGGATGTTGTCAAGCTGCTAAGAGTACAGAGACTATATACGATGATTTTGTCAGAACTAGATGTTCTGAGCTATAGGCAGAGGTTGAATATGCTGGTACTCTATTCGTTGGAAACCAGTAGGATGAGTGGTGATCTAATATGGTGTATAAGATCATGATAGGAATAGATCGGGAAGGAGCACAGTCTCGTTCCCACAGTAGGTGGATCAAGAACTAGAGGATATAGGTTTGAGGGGTTACTTTTTCACACAAGTTGGATTTATGGAACGAGCTGACAGAGGAGGTAGTTCAGAAAAGGACTATGGCAATATTTAAGAATCAGTTTGACAGGTACATGGATAGGACAGGTGGGACATGGTGGGACATGGACCAAATACTGGCAGTTGGGACTAATGTAGCTAGGACATGTTGTCCGGTGTGGGTAAGTTGGGCCGAATGACCTGTTACCACACTGCATCACTCCATGACTCTATGAGTGCAGTAATCGAAATGCAGCCTGACCAAAGTTTTATAAAGCTGCATCGTGATATCCTGACTCTTACACTCAATGCCCCGACCAATGATTTCAAGCATACCGTATATATTCTTTACTGCGCTATCTACTTGCGCTGCCATTTTCAGGGCGTTATGAGCTTGGACCTCAAGTTCCCTGTTTATGCTTGTCAAATATATCTTTGTTTTGTGTAGTTTAGTTTATTATTGTCATGTGAGTCGTGTACAGTAAAAAGCTTTAGTGTTACGTGTTGCGCAGTCAAAGAAACCGAACATTATTACAATCGTGCCGCCCCACAGTGTACAGATTTAGGATGAAGGGAATACTGTTTATTGCAAGATAAAGTCCAGTAAAGTCTGATTAAATACAGTTTGAGGTACTCCAATGGGGTAGGCGGGAGGTCAAGACCGTTCTCTAACTGGTGAGATGCGGGTTCAGTTGCCTGGTAACAGCTGGGATGAAACTGTTACTAAGCAGCTCCATCCAAGTCCAATGAAACTGAAGATAGCAGTGGACGCAATCCAGACTATCATACAAACTAACTTCCCTTCCATCGACTCCATGCACTCTTCACGCTGCCTTGGCAAGGTCAGCAGCATAATCAAGGGTCGTCTACCCCAGACACTCCAGAATCAACCATCTCCCAAGGGGTACAGAAGTGTGAATACGCTTACCTCCAGAATAACGAAAAGTTTTTACCCAGCTCTTATCAGGCAACGGAATCATCCTATCAACAACTAATGTGTGGTCCTGAGCTACTATCTACTTCATTGAAGTGCCTTGGACTATATCTAATCGTACATTCGTGGAATTTATGTTGTATTAAATGTTTTGACTTTAACCTGTATCGGTATATTGTGGAAGTCTTGAGTGTAAACATGTATAGTCATTCCGCAGACTGGTTAGCACGCAACAAAAAGAGCTTTACACTGAACCTCGGTACATGTGCTAAAAAAAGTGAAAGTAAATTCTAAAACTAAAACTATCCTGTTTGAAGGGAGAGGGGAGACGAGGGAGTGACCGGGGTGAGACTAGTCCTTGATTATGCTAGCGGCCTAGACGAGGCAGCATGCAGTGTAGATGGAGTCAATGGAAAAATGGATATTGGTTTGTGTGATCGACGTCTGCGTGGCTGCGTCCACAACTCACTGCGATTTCATGCAGTCTTGGATGGAGCTGTATCCAAACCAGACGGCGATGCATCCTGATAAAATGCTTTCTGTTGCAGCTTTCCATGGATAAAATGTATCTCAGTCAATTTAAGTGATAGTGTCAAACCTTCAGCTCCTATGGTATCCGGCTGTTCTTACATTTAACGATACACCTGCCATGACTGACTTAAGATAATAACTAACATTTTTCCCATTTGCAAATATATAATCGAGATTATTGGAACACAGTGTTTTAGGGGTGTGTTAAATCTCACCATCTTCTGCCTGATAACGTTTACCCTGATTTAAAGGGTTCCCATTAAATCTTTGCCCATCGTCAGGATCGAACCTGGGTCTCAGGCGCTGTAAGACATCAACTCTACCGCTGTACCACTGTGCCACCCCAAACGTATGCCCATTAGTAATTGATACCCCGCACCGTGGGAGGGAATAGGTCAGGTGAATGCACGAAGTATTTTACCCCCAGGATAGGGGGATCAGGAACATAGGGAGAAGGATTTAGTAGGAACCTGAGGCAACTTTATTCACACAGATGGTGGTGGGTATATGGAACGAGCTGCCAGAGGCGGTAGTTGAGACATTTAAATAACATCTGCTCCCTCTCCAGCTTAACAACATGCTTTCTATAGCGGGGCGACCAAAACTGAACACAATACTCCAAGTGCGGACTTCGCAATGTATTGTACGTTAGAAAAAACAGAATTTCTGCTGATTATAAACCAACTGAATCCATCGAGGTTTCCAGTCTTTCTGGATAAAAAATATAGTGTACTACAGGTAGTACAAACACAGATAGAGATATATTGCTGTCCAAATCTACAGCTCCCTGAAAGAAACAGATAAACATGCATAGAGAGAGAGAGAGAGAGAGGAGAGGGGGAGAGAGAGAGAGAGAGAAGAGAGAGAGAGAGAGAGAGAGAGAGAGAGAGAGAGAGAGAGAGAGAGAGAGAAGCAGAAAGAGTATGAGACAAAGAAAGAAACACATAGAGAGAAAGATAGTGACAGAGAGTGACACTTGAGTGACAGAGAGTGACAGAGAGAGACAGAGAGATTGATAGATGGGGAGATAGAGAGACAGATAGAGACGGAGTGAGAGGGGGCAGAGAAAGAGACAGGGAGAAAGAGAAGAGGGAGAGAGAGGGGGAACAGAGAGAGAGAGAGTGGAGAGAGATAGAGAGAGACAGAGAGAATGCGAGAGAGAGAGAGAAAGAAAGAGAGAGGGAGAGAGAGAGAGAGAGAGAGAGAGAGAGAGAGGAGAGAGAGAGAGAGAGAGAGAGAGAGAGAGAGAGAGAGAGAGAGGAGAGAGAGAGAGAGAATAGAGAGAGAGGCTGTTATACTGCTTACAGCTGCAAGAACGTGTAGCAATCAATAAAGGGCTATAGGCCTAGTGCGAGTTCATGTACAGCGACATATCTATCCATGCACTGTATACTTGTAATTATACTTATCAATTTCAAATGTGTATGTCATGTTTTATACTTTGGCAATTTAACGATGTACATTATCATGCCAATATTTTTTTTAAATGAAAACAACATTTAAAAAAAATTGTGAGAGAGAGAGAGATAGAGAGA
Organism: Okamejei kenojei; assembly: GCA_035221665.1. NCBI lineage: Eukaryota > Metazoa > Chordata > Chondrichthyes > Rajiformes > Rajidae > Okamejei > Okamejei kenojei. The sequence continues at coordinate 57,109 of JAVHYY010000485.1, read as the reverse complement.
GATAGAGACAGAGAGAGAGAGAGAGAGAGAGAGAGAGAGAGAGAGAGAGAGAGAGAGGAGAGAGAGAGAGAGAGAGAGAGAGAGAGACAGACAGACAGACAGACAGACAGACAGACAGACAGACAGACAGACAGACAGACAGACAGACAGAAACTGTGAGAGAAATGTATTGGAAGGATATGCAGATGCTGGTTTAAACCAAACATAGGCACACATGATGTCGTTATTCAGCGGGACAAGCAGCATCTCTGGAAAGAAGGAATGTCACTAAGGCGATGGAGGAGGTGGGCTAGGAGCAAAGAGACGCTTGATCCTCCCGCCGCTCTCTTTTGCCGGGGACATTGGACAACCGATCCCTGCCACTCCCCACCTCTGAGTCCCAACCCCGGCTATAAACTGCTTAGCTTCTACCCCATCCACTTCCCCGCACTCCATCTCTCCCCTTTCACCCCACCCCTCTCTATTCTACATTTTCTCCAATTATCCCTATCCCCTTTCGCCCACACTCTCCCTCTATCTCTCCCCCCTCTCTTTTCCTCCCGCCCCCCTCCTACCCCACCATCTCTCTCCCCTCCATCTCGCTCCCTCTCCCTTTCTCTGCCTCTCCCCCTCCCCTCTCTTTCTCCCACACCACTATCTGCCTCCCTCTCCCTCAGCACCCCCAGCTTAATTATGCCGGTTTCCATTGTATGGAATTTCGACACTTACAATATTTCTAATAGCTCATCCCTGGCTGTGGCAAACTAACCGCAATGTTTTCCACCCTCAGTTATTTAGCTCACCATACTCCCCTCCACCCCACGACCTCTATCCCTACCCCTATCCCTCTCCCCATCTCCCCGTCTCTTTATCCCTATCCCCTGTCACTCCCCCTCCGTATCCCCCCCTCCATCAATGTCCCCTTTTTCTCTCACTCGCACTAATCTCACTCTCTCTTCCTCCTCGCTCTTGCTCTCCTATTCACCCTCTCTCACCCTCTCTTCCTCTCTAACTCTCCGGTACTCCTTCATCTCTTTCTTTCTACCCTCGCACTGCCTCTCCCTCCTCTTACTCCCTCATCCGCTCCCCTGCTCCCCCGCTCCCCCGCTCCTCTATTCGTATTCACAGACGCTGTTTCAACTCACCGAGAACGACTAACTTCGTTCCGATTCCAAAATAGGCTTCACTGTTGGAACACAGCGATCGGAGACCGTTCAAAAACTAGTCCGATATCTGCATATATAAATAATCACACCGGAGAGGTGGGGCAGGTTAACAACCCCACCCCCTCTCCCCTCCTCCCTCCAAACTTCCATCGGCCCACCAGCGTCCTCATATATCTGTGTCATATCCTGGCACCGTGAGGCCCCTCTGTTCCTCCACACTCCCCACCGTTCACGGTTGTCTTTCCTTCGTAAGGGCTTTATTCAGTATTTGCACTTTACAGTGTATGAGAATGTACCGAGACTTTCAATGGTTACATTACATCAGGCGATCATTACAATACAATAGTGCCATCTTTATCTACAATACTCTCCCCTCCCCCACCACCCCCCCCCCCCCCCTGCCCCCCCCCCCCCCCCCCCCCCCCCCCCCCCCCCCCCCCCCCCCCCCGCGGCAACCAACGTTCAAGGAAGACCTCCACAATTCCCGTGGATACACCATGTTCCTTCACCAGCATCACGCGATCCCGACAATTGTCCCGGAAGAGGGGCAGGTCGCCGACTCTGGTATGACCATCGCCCAGCCCACTCTCTGGATCCGTTGATGGCTATCTTGGCCAGGCCCCACCGTTCCCGGTGTGCGTGTGTGTATGTGTATGCGTGTGTGTGTGTATGCGTGTGCGTGTGCGTGCGTGTGTGTGTGTGTGTGTGTGTGTGTGTGTGTGTGTGTGTGTGTGTGTGTGTGTGTGTGTGTGTGTGTGTGTGTGTGTGTGTGTGTGTGTGTGTATGTGTGTGTGTGTGTGTGTGTGTGTGTGTGTGTGTGTGTGTGTGTGTGTGTGTGTGTGTGTGTGTGTGTATGTGTGTGTGTCTGTATGCGTACGCGCGCGTCCTACACTTTTACCCCAAGATGCCTCTGTCCACCTTAAGTGACCTGTGGAGGGAGGGTGGGGAAGGAGGTGGAGAAGGAAAGGGAATGTGCTTTCAACGCCGATTTGTAAATTAGTTTATTTTCCTTTAGTTTGACTTATTATCGCCATGTTTACTGAGGTACAGTGAAAAGCTTTGTTGTTGCCTGCTCTCCAGTCAGCTAAAATACTATACATGATTACACACTGAGTTATAGAGTAATACAATGAGACAACATGCCCATCGTCCTAACTTTCCCATGCCGACCAACATGCCAAATCTATACTAGACCCACCTGCCTGCATTTAAACCATAAACATTTAAAGATGTCCGATCCATGTAACTGTCTACATGTTTCTTAAGCGTTGTGATAATACGTGCCTCAAATACCTCCTCCGGCAGCTTGTTCCATACATCCACCACACTTTGTCAAAAAAGTTACCCTCGGGTACCTATTCAATATTTCCCGTCTCAACATAAATCGATGCCCTCTGGTTATTGACTGCTCGAATCGGGGGGTAAAGGATCCTCCAGAAGATCACCTCCATAAGATCACTCTACATCCTCCTGCACTCCAAGGAATACAGTCTTAGATTGCTCAACCTCGCTCTTAAAATCAGGCTCTCGAGTCCTGGCTACATGATCATCATTCTTTTCGGCACCCTTACCAGCGTAATCAAGCCGTCCACAGTATACAGTTACACCATGAAGGGAATAGGATTTAGTGCAATATAAAGTCGTGTATATTCCAATATTCAGAGGGTCTCAATAAAGGTAGATCGGATGTCAGGAATGGGTAGATCGGATGGGAGGAAACTCTCCCTGAATCTGGCAAAGATCTTCGGGTCTTATTGCCCCTGTTCTTTCCCCTGCATGGTGGCACGTTTTTGTACAGGGTCTACGCCGAATTACAACACAGTGTCCCCACTGTTCCCACGGTGATAGGTCGTCATACTTTTAAAAAACCGTGACGTGACCCACAGAACCCCGCCCATTGGACGACTTCCAAGTAATAGTCGGGCTTCTGAAGATGTGGAGAGTTGGGATTGTTCTACGACGCTTTACCCTTTGCTCTACCCCTGACACAATTTTCAGGGAAATATGTACCCGCACTCCTAGATCCCTCTGCTCCATAACACTCCCTGGCCACCCTGACGCCACATTCAGGGAACAATGTACTGGCAATCCTAGATCCCTCTGCTCTACAACACACCCTGCCTACCTGTGACCTCACTTTCAGGAACTATGCTCTGCACTCCTCGATCCCTCTGCTCTATCTCACTTCCCTGTCTACCTGTGATGCGTTTCAGGGAACTATATGCCCGCACTCCTAGATCTCTCTGCTCTACAACATTCCCTGTCATCCTGTGACACCACTTTCAGGAATTTTGTACCTGCACAACGAGACCCATTTGTTTGCAGCCTATCTACCTGTGAAGCTACTTCCAGGGAACTATGCATCTGTACTCCGAAATCCTTCTGCTCTATAACACTCCCTGTCTGCAAATGACGCAACGTTCTGCGAACTATGTACATGCACTCCGAAATCCATCTGCTCTACATTACTCCCTGTCCACGTGTGACGCCACTTTCTGGGAATTATATACCTGCTCTCATATATCCTCCGCTCTGCAACACTCCCTAACTACCTGTGACGCAACTTTCAGGGAACTATGTACCCGCACTCCTCGATCCATCTGCTCAACAACAGTCCTGGCGTTCACTATAAACGCCCTGCCCTGGTTTAACTTCCTAAAATGCAACACCTCCTACTTCCCTGCATTCAAATCCATATAACAATTACAGCACGGAGACAGGCCCTCTCGGCCCTTCCAGTCCGTGCCGACCAGGAAGGGCCGAGAGGGCCTGTCTCCGTGCTGTAATTGTTATATGGGTTTGAATGCAGGAAAGTAGGAGGTGTTGCATTTTAGGAAGTTAAAGCAGGGCAGGGCGTTTATAGTGAACGCCAGGACTGTTGTTGAGCAGATGGATCGAGGAGTGCGGGTACATAGTTCCCTGAAAGTTGCGTCACAGGTAGTTAGGGAGTGTTGCAGAGCGGAGGATATATGAGAGCAGGTATATAATTCCCAGAAAGTGGCGAAATCCACGAAACATTCCTCAGCCCTCCTTCCAAACCTCTAAAGAATCTGCTGCAATTTCTGACAACCATCTTCGCGTCGACCATACCATCAACTTTAGCGAATCTGCACACTTGCTAATCACGCCTTATAAGTTTTCAGCCAAATTGATAATATAAACCACAAACAGTAATGGGCCTAGCACTGATCCTCGATGCACACCACTAATCACACGCCTCCAGTCGGAAAAACGACCCTCCATTATCTACCTCTGCTTTCTTCCGTGAAGCGAATTATATATCCAGTCGGCTATCTCTTCCTGGGTCCCATGCAATCTAACCTAACAGAGCAGCTTACCATGCGGAACCTTGTCAAGAGCCTTGCTGAAGTTGTTATAGGGAGTGTCAATAACTTTGATCTCATCAACGTGAATTTACATGTCTATAAATTCACCCCTCAGCATCCAGCGCTCCAAGGAATAAAGTCAGAGTCTGCACCAACCTCTCTCGGTAGCGCAGGGCCCTTGATTTCTGGCTACATCCGTACGATCAGTGCTAGCCCCATTTCTGGCTACATCCTCGTAAATCTTATATGTACTCCACCCATCCCCCCATCACCCCACCACCCCTACCCGCAGAATGCACACTTTTACCCAGTGGGTAGGGGTATCAAGAACCAGAGGACATGTGTTTTAGGTGAGAGGGGGAAAGATTTAATATGAACCTGAGGGGCATATGTTTCACACGTACGGTGGTGGGTATGTGGAACGAGCTGCCAGTGGGTGTATTTGACGCATGTATTATAACAACATTTATAGCGGTCAATGTGGTCTCACTATTGTTTTGTGTTTGTCATATCTACCAGATTTGTTGCTGGTTAGAGACCAACTGAATTCCTCTCCAGGTTTCCAGTCTATCTGCATAAAATATAGTGTAACACTGGTCAGCCAAACTCAGAGAGATACATCACAAATTCACAAGTTCACATGTTATAGGTGTAGAATTAGGCCATACTCCGACATTCGATCGTGGCAGATCTCTACCTCATAATCCCATTTTCCTGTGTTTTCCCAATAACGCCTTCTAATCAAGAATGTTTCTATCTCCTTAAAAATAACCATTGACTTAGAGGACTGTGGAGGCCCAGACCTGTCAAACGCTCATCGTATGCTAACCAACTCTGTTCTAGAAAAGAGAGAGGGAGAATGAGAGAGAGAGAGAGAGAGAGAGAGAGAGAGAGAGAGAGAGAGAGAGAGAGAGAGAGAGAGAGAGAGAGAGATAGAGGGCTAGAAACAGAGAGAGATAGCGAGAGTGAGGGGGGAGGGGATAGGGGAGGGAGAGAGTGAGAGAAAGACAAATAAACAGGTGCCTACATCCCTTCCCCCTATCACGCACTAAAGCTCAAATGTCGAGAACTAGTTCGACCACAAACCGGGCGGAGATGGTGTGACCTACTTTAGACAGGCAACGTTGTAGTTGAACAGACAATTGTTATTTACACCACATCTGCAAGTTCTGCCGCCTCATCTGAAGCACCTGCTACTTGTTATTCTCGACTCGCCTGCTTTGTTCGATCTCTGCCGGCATGTTTTTCCGTTTGACTCAGTATTTCCGGAAGCCAACAGAAGCCAAACTATGCAAGTCAGAAACAAACAAGTGATTTATTTCCACTTTCCTCGTCCACCCGCACCCTCCATAGTTCCCTGAAAGTGGTATCACATATAGGCAGGGAGTGTTGAAGAGCAGTCGGATCTTGGAGTGAATGTAAATAGTTCCCTGAAATAGGCGTCACAGGTAGACAGGTGGTATTGCAGTGCAGAGGGATATTGGGGTGCAGGTGCATTAATCCCTGAAAGTGGTGTATTAGGTGTAGATGGAGTGTTCTCGAGCAGAGATATCTAGAGGTGCAGTACATAGTTCCCAGAATGCGGAGTCACACGTAATCATGGAGTGTTGCAGAGCAGAGGGATCTAGAACTACAGGTCCATATAGTCGTTCACTGAAAGTACCGTCAAAGGTAGATGGTGAGTGCTTTAGAGCTGAGTGATCTAGGAGTGCAGGTATATTGTTTCTGAAGTTGGTGTCACAGGAAGACAGGGATTGTTGTAGAGCGGAGGGATCGAGGAATGCAGGTACATTTTTCTCTGAAAGGCGTGTCATGTAGACAGGGAGTGTTATGGAGAAGTGCGATCTAACTGTGCAATAAAGCTTTCCAATCAAGAATATTTCTATCTCCTTAAAAATAACCATTGACTTAGAGGACTGTGGAGGCCCAGACCTGTCAAACGCTCATCGTATGCTAACTCACTCTCAGAGAGAGAGAGAGAGAGAGAGAGAGAGAGAGAGAGAGAGAGAGAGAGAGAGAGAGAGAGAGAGAGGAGAGAGAGAGAGAGAGAGAGAGAGAGAGAGAGAGAGAGAGAGAGAGAGAGAGAGAGAGAGAGAGAGAGAGAGAGAGAGAGAGAGAGAGAGAGAGAGAGAGAGAGAGGGAGAGAGAGAGGCCGAATGACCTAATTCTACTCTTATCACTATGACCTTTTGACCAATCAGATACACAGAAAGCCACTCCGACTGAGTTAACATGGGTCGGCATCCAGTTAACTGATTGTGCCTAACCCGTGCCTGCTGCCAATTACCTTCATGGAACCGCACATGGGGGGGAGGGAGGACGGGATGGTATGGGGCGGGGAGTGGGGTGATGGTGTGTTCCGTGGGGTGATGGGGGCATAGAGACACGAGATAGTCGCACATTCTTACGCTAGGGGGATGTAGGACAGCAGACCCCTACCAATTTTACACTACTGTGACCCAACCATGACGATAAACTGCTTATCCTCCTCTCTCCCCGTCCCTAAACATTTTACTCACCTCTCTATTCTCCCCTTTCTCTCCCGCACCTATCTTCCCATCCTCACTCTCGCCCTTTCTCTGCACTCTCCCTCCCTCCCTCCCTACCTCCCCCCCCCTCCATCCCTGCCTCCTTCCCTATGTCTCCGTCCCTGCCTCCCGCCCTCTCTCCCCTCCTCTCTCCCTCAACACACTTACCCACTGAGTTGGACCAACATTCCTGTTTCCATACTGTATGCCTTTTAGACATTTCTAAATTTCCTTCAGCCTCCTCCCTGGCTCTCGCAAACAGAGCGAATATATTTCCAACCTTAGTTATGATGGACATGATACGCCCGCCGTCCCTTGCACTCCACTTTCTCCCTACCCGTCTCTCCCTCCCTCCCCTCCTCTGCCCCCCTCTCCCGCACCTTCACCCCTCTCTTCCCTCTTTCTATCTCCACCACTCTCGACCTCTCTTCCCCTGTCCATCTTCTTTCACTATTTTCCCCCTCTCTTCCTCTCTCCCTCTCCCACTCTCTCGTTCTCACCCTTCATCCTCCCCCTCTCTTTCTCACACCTTCTTCGCCTATCTCCCTTTCTCCCCTCTCCCTCAACACTCCCACCCTACGAGTTAGCCAAACAGCCTATGTCCATGTTGTATGGCTTTTAGACGTTTACATTTTTCTTCCTGCCTCCTCCCTGACTGTAGCAAATCAACCAAAAATGATCCCACCCACGACAACTCTCCCTCTTTCCCTTCCTCACTCCCTTGCTCTCTTCATCCCCTCTCCCCTCTCCTAAACTCCCCGTCCCTCCCCTTCTCTCTCCCTTTCTCTCTCTCCATCTCCCTCTCTTACCCCCCTCTCTCCCCATCCCCTCCCAATCTCTTTCCTCTGTCCCATCTCTCCCCTTCTCTCCACCCTCTCTGTCCCCTTCTCTCTCCCTCTTTCCCCACCTACTCTCCCTCTGTCTCCTTCCCACTTCTTTCACTCTCCTTCTCTTTCTCGCCCCCCTCTCTTCCACCATCTCTCCACCCTCCTCACCCTCTCTCTCGTTCTCTCCCTCTTTTTGCCCCACCCCTCTTTATCTCCGTGTCCTCTTCCCTTTCTCTCTCCCTTTCTCTCTCCATTTCTCTCTCCATTGCTCTGTATCTCTCGCCCGCTCTCCCCCTCTCCTCCCTCTCACCCCTCTCCCCCCCCCGCTCCGTCTCCCACCCCCTCCCCTCCCTCACCCCCCATCCCTTCTCCCTCCCTCCAACCTCCCTCCTACCTCCCTGCTGAAATCAGTTTTTCCCGTTCACGGCGTTCAGTTCTCCTGTTTCTACTCACCGAGAACGACTAATTTAGTTCCGGTTCCGAAATAGGCTTCTTCATAGGTACACAGCGATCAGACATCGTTCCAAAACGATTCCGGTCTCACAATACAGAAATAATCGCAATTGAAAGGTGAGGCAGGTTAGAAAACCGCAAGCCCTCTACCCCTTCCCCCTCCCCCCCTGCACCCCCCCCATCATCCTCCCCAATGCCCTTTACTCTCATGTCCCCTACAACCTCCCCCTCCCCTCCTCCCCCGCTCCGTCCACTCTCCATCGAGAGAATGGGCCACTGCCCTTAGATATTGTGTCCTATCATTTCACCCAGAGGTCATTCTGTTACTCCACACTACATACCGTTCAAGGTGTGCGTGTGAGCGTGTCCTCCCCTTGCACCTCTCTGTCCCTCTGTCGACTGTAGGTTTGCCGGGGGGGGGGGGGGGGGGTGGGATGGCCATGGAAATTAGTTGTTTCCTTTATTAATTTTGTGTGTAGTGAGGTTCAGTGAAAAGCTTTTCTTATTGCCTGATTCCCAGTCAGTCAAATGACTATAATGATTGCAATCAATGTGAAAACAGACCCCTGCCCCAACTTGCCCACGCAGATCAACATGCCCCCATCTACACTACACCCACCTGCCTGCGTTTGGGTCATATCGCGCTAAACCTTTCCTATCCATATAATTCTCTAAATGTTCCTTAAACGTTGTGATAATACCTGCCTGAAATACCTCCTCCGGCAGCTCGTTCCATATTCCCAGTATCTTTTGTTTAAAAAATTGCCTCCCAGATTCCTATTAAATCTTTCTCCAACTAACGTTAAATCTATGTCCTATGATTCTTGATTACCCTACACTGGGGTTAAAGGACACTGTTTTGAACATATTACCATCATTATCTTATACGCCAACATCCTACTGCATTCCAAGGAATAAAGTTCTAGCCTACCATATCCAATCTCTCCCTATAGTTCAAGGTCTTTAGATAATCACTCCGCATCCTCCTGTGCAAAGAAAAAATGTCCAAGCCTCCCCAGCCTCTCCCTGTAGGCCAGTCGCTCATGTTCTGGCCAAGTCCTTGTCAATCTTTTCTGCACCAATTCAAGCGTAATGCAGCTGCCCACAGTGTACAGACGACGGGATTAAAAGAACAACGTATAGTGCAAGATAAATTCCAGCAAGGATCCATTAAAGATCGTTCGTGGGTCTCCAATAAAGTAGATGATAAGTCATGACTACTCTCTACCTCTTGAGTGGAAGGTTCAGTTGCCTGATAACAGCTGCGATTAAACTATCTCTGAATCTGGAAAAGCTTATCGGCTCGCATTACCCCCTGTTCTTTGCCTGCATGGTGGGAGGTTTTTGTACAGGGTCTACGCTAGTTTACAACAATGTGCCCCCGCTGTTCCCACGATGATGGATCATCATACAATTACATAACCGTGACGTGACCCACAGAACACCGCCCATTGAACGACTTCCAGCCAATAGTGGGGCTTCTGAATGTGTGGAGATTCGGGATTTTTCTGCGAAACTTTACTCTGCTCTACACCACTCTCTGTCTACCCGTAACGCCACTTTTATGGAATTATGTACCTCCACTCCAAGATCACTCTGCTCTACAACACTCCCTGACTATTTGTGACACCACTTCCAGGGAACAACGTGCTTACACTCCTATATCCTCTGCTTCGTTACAATCCCTGTATACCTGTGACATCGCTTTCAGAGAATTATTTAGCTGCACTCCTAGACCCCTCTGCTCCACAACGATCCAAAAAGCACTGCTGTTCAGTACGTAGGTCCTGCCCTGGTTTCACTTCCTAAAACTTGGTATTCGTGCCTTATATATTCTAATGATTTTTTTAAATATAAACCACAATCAGCAATGAGCCTAAGCGCACCATTTGTTGCAGGCCTCCAGTCTCAAACACAATATTTCACATCACCTCTGTTTCATTCCATGAAGTCATTTGTCTGCCCGGTCGGGCCATCTCTCCAAGGATCCTAATGGATCTTACCTTCCAGAACAGGCTACCATGCAGAACCTTGTCAAAAGCCCGGCTGGTGTGCTTATAGACAACGTCTACATCTTTGCCCTCATCACCGTGAATGTTCCCCATGATCTTCTACGTCTTGTATACGGTCAACTCTCAACATCATGTGCTCCAATGAATACAGTCGTAGCCTGCCCTACCCTCTCTCTTTCGCACGGGCCCCTCGAGTCCTGACAACATCAGCGCAAATCTTCTCTGCATTCTCACCAGCCCCTCTCTCTTTTTCTCTCCCATCCTCTCTCACTCTTGCCACCTCATTCCTCCTGTTTTTTCTCTGCCCTCTTTTTGTCTCTTGTTAATTTGTCCACAGCTCTCTCTCTCGCGCTCTCTCTCTCTCTCTCTCTCTCTCTCTCTCTCTCTCTCTCTCTCTCTCTCTCTCTCTCTCTCTCTCTCTCTCGCACATGCAAACGCTTCTCCCTCTGGATCACTGTTTTTCCCTCTCTCTCTTTACCTCTTTCTCCCTCTCTCTCCTCTGTCTCTGTCTCGTTCCCTCTCTCCTTCCGCCCCCAGATCTTTCTCTAAATCGCTCTCTCTTATTCCCTCTCATTCTCTTTATCTTTCTCCCTCTCTCTCGATCTCTCTCTCGTAACACTAATTTTGGGCAATATTTGATCCCCGCTCTTTCTCCCTCCGGCTCTCCCACTCTGAGACAACTTGGCCCCACTCAACGGTGGATTAACCTACCTAAAACCACCAGTTTAGTCCCGTTGCCGAAGATCGCTTCATTGGTGATCCACAGCGGTCAAGGGCTGTCTCAAAATAACGCCCAGTCATTTCTCCAACTCGCCGTCATCTCTCCACTCTCCGGCTCTCCCTCTTACCACCAAACCGCTCTCTCTGTTTCACCCTCCTGCTGTCGATCTCTCTTCCCCCCTCACTGTACCTCTTGATCTCTCTCTTTTTCACTCTATTTCTCTCTCTCATTTCTCCTTCCGTCTAACTCCCACTCTCTGTCTTCTATGTCTCGATCTTCCCTCTCCCTTTCTCTCCTCCTTCTACCCCACTCAATCCCATCCCACCCCCTGTCTCCCACTTTGCCCTCTCTCTCTCTCTCTCTCTCTCTCTCTCTCACACACACACACACACACAAATACTCACGATCGCTCTTTTTCTCTGTCAGTTTCTCTGGCACAAACATCGGGTCATTGAGTTGGGCTAACTGAACTCCCTTTCGCCTCCTCCCACCCCCTCCCAGTCCGAGGCAACTTGGCCCGCTTCTGCTGTGAATGAACCCACCTAAAACCACGAGCTTCGTCCCGTTGCCGAAGGTTGCTTCATAGCTGCTCCACAGCGATCAAACGCTGCCTCAAAATAGCGTATGATCAGCGTTTGACGGCACTAGATCTATACTCACCGGAGTTTAGAAGGATAAGGGTGGTCATCTTTCATATATACTGAATACTGAAAGGTCTGGATCGAGTGGATGTGGAGAGGATGCTTCCACTAGTGGGAGAGTCTAGAACCAGAGTGCTCAAAATAAAATAAAAATAGAAACAAATAGACACATAGACAATAGATGCGTTAGAAGGTCATTCGGCCCTTCGAGCCACACCGCCATTCAATGTGATAATGGCTGATCATGCACAATCAGTACCCCGCTCCTGCCTTCTTCCCATATCCCTTGAATCGGCTAGCCCTAAGAGGTCTATCTAACTATCTTTATAATGCATCCAGTGAATCGGCCTCCACTGCCTTCTGAGACAGACAATTCAACAAATTCACACCTCTGTGTGGCGTACCGTTGGAAAGCAGATGAGGAGGAATTTCTTTACCCAGAGGGTGGTGAATCTTTGAAATTCAATGACCTCAAGAGACATAGTCAATGATTCATACGACGTGAAACGTACCCTTTGGTCCAACTTGCCTACACTGACCAATATGTTCCTCTCTCTCTCTCTCACTCTCTCTCTCTCTCTCTCTCTCTCTCTCTCTCTCTCTCTCTCTCTCTCTCTCTCTCTCTCTCTCTCTCTCTCTCTCTCTCTCTCTCTCTCTCTCTCTCTCTCTCTCTCTCTCTCTCTCTCTCTTTCCCTCCCTCTCTCTCTCTCGCTCACTTTCTCTCTTTCTCTCGCTCACTTTCTCTCTCGTTTTCTCTTGTAACCAATGCCCTCTAATCCAGGCAGCATTCTGATAAATCTCTGTACCCTTCCCAAAGTATCCACATCTTTCCTGTAATGGAGACAACCAGAACTGCGCGCAATTGTCCAAACGTGTATACAGGAAGTTTTACAAAGCTGCATCTAGATATTATGACTCCTACACTCAATGCTCTGATCGATGAAGGCCTGCAAACCAGACAACTTATTTCTCGCTCTATATACTGGTATTGTCGATTATGTTAACAAAAAATGGTGCAACCCTTGTCATATCACAGTTAAGGAGCGTGTTTGCAGCCCGGATATTTAACTGAAGGCTGTGGCTCTCCGTCCATGCTACATGCTCAGGGAATTCTGAGACGCCATTGTGGTGGCTGTTTAAATTCCTCCAAAGTGCTGCGCGCGAGTGACGTCATCCACAAGGACCGACGCAGCATCCAAGTGCTTTCATCGCTATCTCGGGTGATTTCAATCACGTGACCTTGGACGCCACCCTGCTCTACTCAGTCTGTTGACTGTCCCACCAGGGATCTGAAAACATTGGAACTGCTTTATGCCAATGTTCAAGTGCAGTACGGTTCCATAACACTTCTGCCAATGGTTCACCTCCGACCCAGGTAAAAGCCAACGGTGCAGAGGCTGCCTGTGATCTCAATGTCAATGACGAAGTTGCCACAGGTTTATGACGCTCAAGGTTTCATGGCTTTTCCAGATTTCAAGGTCAGTTTGTTGTAACACATACCAAGTAAGTTGCAATGGAATTCGTATTACCATTTCGAGACCACAGACTGGGACGCATGCATAGGCCCCATGGAGAGCGCATTGGTGGACTCACGGACTGTGTTAACAGCCATCACCCATGACATAAAGGTCCTTCGCAAACAGAAGAAGAAGACCTTTAGGAATGGTGACAGGGAGGTGAAACGGGTGCAGAAAGGAGAGACTGAGACAGGATAACGCGGACTACAGGAGGAAGCTGGAGCTGAAACTTCAGCAGAGCAACGTGAGGAATGTGAGGAGCTGAATGAGGAGCATTACAGGCTGCAAGATGGTTAGTGGCCTGTGGACGATAAACAATCAGGATTGGGCCTTGAGCGAAACGTGTTTTTTACGAGATTTGATGGCGGAGCTTCTGCCCACCTCCAAACCCCCTGCTGCGCGACAGATTCCACCCTCAATCACCCTGTTCCACTTGCTCCGCGCTTTCTTAGTCGCGTCTGACCATCAAGGCTGAACAGGTGAGGAAGGAGCTGAGCAGACTGAACCCAGGCAAAGCCACGAGACACGATTATGTCAGCCAAAGGTTACTCAAGGCGTGTGTCAGACGGTTGTGCGAAATACTCCAGCATATCTTCAACGTGGACCTGAGCATAGACCACCACCAAAATGCAGGACGGAACGCCATTGGAGATCCTTCTTCCCTGTGGCTATCAAACTATTCAATTCCTTCCTCCTTCTATCCTGGAGTACACTGAGACTGACTACCCCGCACCCCACCATCTTTCCCTAATCATCTCCACGTCACTTTAATTTAATGTGTCACGCATTTTGTATTTTTGTGTTTTTATGACAGTTTCCCTTCTGGGATAAATAAAGTTAATCGCATCGTATCATGTTGTTTTCAAGGAACAATAGACGCATTAGATGCCTCGTTTCATCTGTGCTCGTATAATCTCCCTGCGCTCCGTATCAACCTGTATGCAGCTACCTAACACAATCCAATCTTGTTCCATTTCTACAGATAGCTTTACCATAGCTGCAATAGTTATTGCATAAGGAACACCGGCTCCATTGTATGTATCATTGGTTTGGAGAATATTAGCCACGGGGATAGGTTTAGTTTAGTTTAGTTTAGTTTAGTTTATTATTGTCACGTGTACCGACTACAATTACAATGAAAATATTTTTGTTACGTGCAATTCAATCACAGGAAAGTCAGATAAACCCGCAGGGTTGATGGCTTGAAACCCAGAATACTCAAGGAAGTGGCGCGAGAAATTGTGCATACGTTTTCCAGTGTTTTATAGATACTAGATCAGTTCTTGTGGTCTGGAGGGTAGTCAATGTAAACCCACTTTTTAAGAAAGGAGAGAAAGTGAACGCAGGGAATTATAGACCAGTTGGCCTTGACATCGGTAGTGGGGAAGATGCTTGTGTCGATTATTAAAAATGTATTAGCAGCGCATTTGCAATGCAGTGACTGGATCGGTCCAAGTCAGCATGGATGTACGAAAGGTAAATCATGCTTGACTAATCTTCTGGAATGTTTTTGAGGATGTAACAAGTAGAATGGATTGGGGAGAGCCAGTGGATGTGGTGTATCCGGACTATCAAGCAGCCTTTAACAAAGTCCCACACAAGAGATCAGTGTGCAAAATGTGTGCACATGGTACTTCCGGTAGGCTATTGACAAGGATAGAGAACTGGTTGGCAGGCAGAAAGCAATGAGAAGGAACTAACGGGTCCTTTTCGGAATGGCAGGCAATGGCTAGTGTGTGCCCGAAGGCTCAGTGGTGGGACCCCAGTAATTTACAACATATATTAACGGTTTCGTCGAAGGAATTAAATGTAACATCTCCAAGTTTCGGACGAGACAAAGCTGGTGTGAGCTATGAGGAGGGTGCTATACGGCTGCAGGGTGACGGTTTGTTGTGTGGGCACATGCATGGCTGATGCAGTGTATTGTGGATAAATGAGAGGTTACTAACTTAGGCTGCAAGAACAAGAAGGCAGATTATTATCTGAATGGTGTCAGGTTAGAAAAATGGGAGATGCAATGAGATCTGGCTGTCCGTGCACATCATTCACGGAAAGTAAGCATGAAGGTACAGCAGGCAGTGAAAATAGCAAATGGCATGTTGGCCTTCATAGCTAGAGGTTTTGAATATAGGACCAATGTTCCAATGCAGATGTCCAGGGCCTTGTTAAAACTGCATCTTGAATATTGTGTAGAATTTTTGTCTCCTAATTTGAGGAAATGTATTCTTGCTATTGAGGTAGCGCAGCGTAGGTTCACCAGGTTAATCCAGGGATGGCGGGACGGACATGTGATGCAATAATGGATCGAATGGGCTTATATTCACTGACATTTCGAAGGATCAGAGCGGGTCCTACAGGATCATATACGGTTCTTAAAGGATTGGACAGGCTAGAAGCAGGAACAATATTCCAGATTTTGGTGGAGTCCAGAACCAGGGGTCATTGTTTAAGAATTAATGGTAGACCTTTTAGAAATGAGATGAGGACAAACTTTTACACATAGATAGTTGGAAATCTGTGGCATTGTCTTCCACATAAGTCAATGGAAGTCAATTATCTGGATGTTTTTAAGAGTTAGTTAGATTAGGTTCTGAGGGCTAAATAACTCAAGGGGTGTGGGGCTGAAGAAGGAACTGGAGACTGATTTTAGATGATCAGCCGTGATCATATTGAATGGCGGTGTTGGCATATAACCATATAACCATATAACAATTACAGCACGGAAACAGGCCCTCTCGGCCCTTCCAGTCCGTGCCGACCATTTGTTTTCCCCTAGTCCCATCTACCTGCTCCATTCCCTCCATACCCCTCCATTCCCTTCACGCCCATATACCTATCCACTTTACTTTTAAATGTTTAAATCGATCCTGCATCCACCACTTCTGCTGGAAGCTCATTCCACACAGCCACCACCCTCTGAGTAAAGAAGTTCCCCCTCACGTTACCCCGAAACCTCTGTCCCTTAATGCCAAGGGCCGAATTACCTGATCTTGCACCTAATTGACTACGTTTCAAAGTAGCTATGTATGTTTCCTTTGGAACGTCGGAAGTTGAGGGAGACACGATAGAAGTACATACATTTACGAGAGGCGTAGATACAGATGACAGTCAGAACTCCCCCCCCCCCCTCATTGGTGGAAATGTCATAGACTTGAGGGTATAGGTTTCACACAGAGGGTAGTGGGGGCATGGAACGCGCTGTCGGGGGTGGTGTTGTAGGCCGACACGATAGTGGCGTTTTTTGTTCGTTTTAGATGGATTTGCTGGAAATGGAGGGATATGGATTACGTACAAGCGTGGAGATCAGATAAACTTCCCATTCTATTTGGCACAGACATTATGAGCTGAATGGCCTGTTCCTTTGTGGTAAGGTTCCATGTTTCGTATGCATTAGTGAATTAACGTCCCCCTCTCCCTCTCCCTCTCCGTCTCCCTCCCCACATTCTCTCCCACCCTCTCACCCACCAAATGTCTTCCTCACTCTAGGCCCCTCACGCCCTACGTGTCCCCACTCTCCCACCTCACCCTATCTCACCGCCACTCTACTCTCTCTTCCTCTCCCTATATTACTCTAATACAACGCCAGAGACCCGGGTTCAATCGGGACAGAGAGAGAGGGGGAGAGAGAGAGCGAGAGAGAGAGAGAGAGAGAGATTGATAGAGAGAGAGAGAGAGAGAGAGAGAGAGAGAGAGAGAGAGAGAGAGAGAGAGAGAGAGAGGGAGGGAGAGAGATAGGGAGAGGGAGAGAGAGAGAGGGAGAGGGAGAGGGGAGAGGGAGGGAGAGGGAGATGGGAGAGGGAGAGGGAGAGATAGAGAGAGAGAGAGAGAGAGAGAGAGAGAGAGAATGAGAGAGAGAGAGGAAGGAGAGAGAGAGAGGCGAGAGAGGGAGCTAGAGAGAGATGAGTGGGGTTGAGAGAGTGGCAGAAAGAGAGGGGATAGGGAGGGAGAAGGAGGGACGGACATAGAGAGAGGAGGGAGAGTCGGGTGATAGACGGTGCGAGAGGGAGGTGGTGCTGGGAGGCAGATAGTAGGAGAGGGAAAAGCAGCGAAAGTGAGTGGGGAAAGTGAAGGGGAAGAGAATGTGAGGAGATGGAGTTGAGATGTGGAGGGAGTGAACGGGTGGGTGGAGGGAATGGAAGGGAAAGAGGAGGGAAAGAGAGATGGAGAGTATATGTTAAAGGCTCTGGAGAGAAATAATCTGAAAGGCAAATAAAAAATAATGTGAACGTGCAAACTCCACACAGATAGACAGCGTCCGAAATTAGTATCGCAGCTGAGGGAGAGGGATAGAGAATGAGGGGGGGCGAGTGGGAGAAGCTGAGGGGAATAGGCAGCGAGGGTAAATGATAGGAGAGAGAGTGGTACGTTCACATGAATAACCCTTCTATCCGTGCCTTTAATCTCCCTTTTTCAAAGCCACTTTCTCCCACCCCCTCACACTTTATCTCTCTCTTTCTCGCACTCGCTCTCCCTCCCTCTCTGCCTTCTCTATCCCTCTACATTCGTCTCCCTCCTTCCCTTTATACACCATCCTGTCCCTCCTTGCGCCCGGGACTTCCGTGGACGCAGTAACTGCCCGGGTGTCGGTGATGCAGCAGAGGGGAGAGAGGTTTTTGTACAGGGACTGCATCGGAAGGAAACACCGTGTGCCCCCTGTCCCCACGGTGTTCAATTGTCATACAAAAAGCCTCCTCCCATAGTACCCTCACCGCCCCCTCTTCATTCCTCCACCCCACCCCTCCCGTCTCATCTTCTCCTCTCCACCGCCCCGCCCCCTCTTTCCCGCCCACCGTCTCTGCTCCCCTTACAGCCTCTCCTCTTTTCATCTCTGTCTCTCTCTCTCCCTCTCCCTCTCTCACTATCTCCCTCTCTGTCTCCCTCTCTCTCTCTCTCTCTCTCACTCACTCCCTCTGTCTCTCTCTCGTTCTCACTCTCTCTCTCTCTCTCCGTGTCTCTCTCTCTCTGAGCCTTTTGCAGCCCCTTCCTTCCCCTCCCTCTGTTTAGCTTTTTCGTCGTAAACCAATCTCCACCCTCCATGTCTGCTGCCTCTCCATCTATATTATTTCTCTTTGATTTCCTCTTTCCTCTCTCGCACTACTACTCTCATTTACATCGTATTAACCTTTTCACATTTCTTCTCCTTCTTCACCCTATGGCCGTCCTTCTACTCCTTCTTATCAAGCTAAATTCACGAAACACCATGCACTCCATCCCGACAGCACCGTCACCGAACAAACACCGCCGCCACCTGGCGGCCAACATAATTGATTAAATGAGTGTTTAATTGTCGTACAATCAGATTCATACCTGCAGCAGCACAACGGAAATGTAACCTTAGTAATCTGGAAAAACTATATTAAACAATAAATTGATCTGTACGTCTGTCTGTATATCTATATTTCCATCTGTACTATCTATCAATCTATCCATCTATCTCTCTATCTTTGTCGGGGTCGTTGGACAGTGCCGGTCGAGGAAAGACAATATACAATCGACAATAGACAATATGTACAGGAGTAGGCCACTCAGCCCTTCAAGCCAGTACCGCCATTCAATGTGATCATGGCTGATCATCCACAATCAGTACCAGTTCCTGCCTTCTCCCCATATCCCCTGACTCCGCTATTTTAAGAACCCAATGTAATACTCTCGTGAACGCATCCAGAGAACATGCCTCCAATGCCCTCTGAGGCAGAGAATTCCACAGACTCACAACTCTCTTTGAGAAAAAGTGTTTCCTCGTCTCCGTCCTAAATGGCTTACTCCTTATTCTTGAACTTTGGCCGCTGGCTCTGGACTTCCCCAACATCGGGAACATGTCTCCTGCCTCTAGCGTGTTCAAACCCTTAACAGTCTTATATTTCAATAAGATGCCCTCTCATCCTTCGAAACTCCAGATTGTACAAGCCCAGCTGTTCCATTTAATCAGCATTGACTGCCCAGCCATCCTGAGAATTAACCTTGTGAACCTACGCTGCACTCCCTCAATAGCAAGAATGTCCTTCCTCAAGTTTTGGGACCAACACTGCACAAAATATTCCAGGTCTCACTAGGGCTCTGCACAACTGCAGAATGACCCATTTGCTCCTATATTCGATTCCTCTTGTTATAAAGGCCAACATACCATTCGCTTTCTTCACTGCCTGCTTACTTTCATAGACTGCTGAACAAGGACCCCCAGATCCCGATGTACTTCCCCTTTTCCCAACGAAGCCATTTAGATAGTAATATACCTTCGTGTCTTTCCTACCAATGTGGATAACCTCACTATCCGCATTAAACTTCATCTGCCATACATCTGCCCACTCCCGCAACCTGCCCGTCACCCTGCATTCTCATAGTATCCTCCTCACAGTTCACACTGCCACCCAGCTTCGTGTTATCTGCAGATGTGCTAATGTTACTTTGAATCCCTTCATCCAAATCATTGATGCATATTGCAAATAGCTGCAGCCCCAGCACTGATCCTTGTGGGACCCCACTAGTCACTGCCTGCCATTGTGAAATGGACCCGTTAATCCCTACTCTTTGTTTCCTGTCTGCCAACCACTTATCTTACCATGTCAGCACTATACCCTAAATACCATCCCTCGGGAGCGGGCTGTTTGGGTGGGAAGGGATGAGTTAACTAGGGAGTTGTGGAGGGAACAGTCTCTGCGGGAAGTGTTGAGATGAGAAGATGTGGTTAGTGGTGGGGTCCCGTTGGATGTGGCGAAAGTATTGAAGTAATATGTGCTGTAGCTGACGGCTGATCCGTGAAACGTGAGGACAGATTCCCCCTACTCTGGCCCTGTTGTGACGGTGTGCAGAGGGAGCAAGAGAGGGACAGCGCAATACTGAGGGGACCCATGAGAGTGTCTCATCTATGATGAAAGATAGGAACCACTGTTTCTTAAAGAAGGAGGACACCTAGGATGCCCAGGATTGGAACATCTCTAATTGGGCGCAGATGCGGCGTAGACGGAGGGATTGGGCGGTAAAGGATATAATATTTCCCGGAAGCAGGTTGGGAGGATGCGCTGATTGCTGCGAGATTCAGTAGGTTTATAATAGTTGTCAGTCGATAGTCTATGTCCTGTGGTGCAGAGGGTGATATCAAGAAACTGAATGTCAAGAAACAGTAGGATGATGTCCGAGATAGGCCAATTGAATGTAAGTGCAGGATGGAAATTGGTAGTGACGTTAATGACGTCCGCGAGTTCTGCATGGGTCCAGTATGTAGACCGACGCAATGTAGCGGAGATATAGTTTGGGGTTCGGGCCAGTATACGCAATGAACGGGGTTGATGGGATACACTCTACAATGAGCCAGGCATAGCTGGGGCCCATACGATTGCCCAGGGCTACGCCTTGGATTTGGAGGAAGTCGGAGGAGTAGAAGGAGAGGTGTTCGCCAGACACTTGCCGGTCAGTTTAAAATGCTACTTAGGGCTTCTAGAGGGATATGTATCTATCTCTATACATGTATCTGTCTATCTATCTCTATCCATCTATCTCTATCCATCCATGTATCTTGGCTTGCCTGGGCAATATGGGCGGAAGGGTCCTTTTCCGCGCTGTACAACTCTATGATTGTTGCCCCGTGTACGTTCCTTTGATGACTGTTAACCATTCTCCAATTGCATTGCAGGATAGGGCGGGGACTGAGTTAGTGCCGGGCCTCCTGCGGCAGCTCTTCCCGCTTGACATTGGCTTGTCTCTGCTCTGCCGCCACATTCTCCGCCCGCAGTAGAAGGCGTTGCCGCGCAGTTTCATGTGATGGCTGGCACTTTGCCCCTCTTCGCCGTGTTCTCGCTGGCTCTCGGTACGTGTCATCTCTGATGCTAAAATTATCCCTATTAAGCGCTGTTCGATCCCGCACCGATAGTCGCCGGTCAATTTGAAATGTTACCCGGAGGTCCTGGCGCAATTTTACGACTTTTATGTTTAG
Organism: Okamejei kenojei; assembly: GCA_035221665.1. Taxonomy (NCBI): domain Eukaryota; kingdom Metazoa; phylum Chordata; class Chondrichthyes; order Rajiformes; family Rajidae; genus Okamejei; species Okamejei kenojei. The sequence goes on along the minus strand of JAVHYY010000485.1, from coordinate 36,009 downwards.
GTTTGTGGTGGATAAAGGAAGAATCCGTCACCGAACGCCAGCAATCCTTTTTCTGCATAGATGCCAACTGGCCCGCTGTGTTTCTCCAGCACTTTGTGTCTATCTTAGGTAGAAAAACAGTTAGTTAGTTATTTCGTTAGATAGTTAGTTAGTTTATTAGTTAGTTAGTTAGTTAGTTAGTTAGTTAGTTCGTTAGTTAGTTAGTTAGTTAGTTAGTTAGTTAGTTAGTTAGTTAGTTAGTTAGTTAGTTAGTTAGTTCGTTAGTTATTTAGTTCGTTAATTAATTAGTTAGTTAGTTAGGCAGTTAGGTACATAGAGATAGAGAGCTGGAGTGAGAGATAGAGGCATAGATGGAGAGACGGGTGGGTAGAGAGAAGAATACATGAGAAATATAAATAGATAGATAGATAAATAGTCAACGATGCTGCTTAATAGATAGATAGATGGAAAGGTAGATATAGATGGATAGAGAGACATTCAGGTAGATAGGGTATATGCAAAGACAAGTAGGCGACAGACAGACAGGCAGGCAGGCAAACAGGTAGAGATATATAATGCTTAGATAGAGAGAAGGATACATGGAAGTAATGAGGTACAGATCGCGAGAGATACAGGTTGATACACGATAGATGAATGTGTACAGAGAGATGGGCATAGATCGAAACACATAAATACAGACATCGATACAATACCGCTGCATGACAGAGAGCACACTGACGTATGGCATCTCTGTGTGCTAACTCAGCTGCATGGAGGCGGAGAGGAGAGCTCTTCAGCGCGTCGTCCACGGAGCACAAAATAACATTGGGACACCGCTACCAGCCTTGGAAGGGCATCTACCACACACAGTGCATTAGGAAGGCCGTCAGCATCCATAACGACTACTCTCACCCTTGTAATGGACTGTTCGATCTACTCCCCTCCGGCAGACGCTACAAGGCCTTCTACGCCCGCACCTGCAGACTCAGGCACAGCTTCATTCCCAGAGCAATAGCGGCTCTGAACCGGCCCTGCTGAGTGCCCCCCACGCCCATGTACTGACTCTCTCGGATGGTCACGTCGCACAGACACATCTGCACTTTAGTCTGTTTTGGTTTTGACTGTTTTACTGTTCTGATGTTCTTTTCACAAACCTTGTTCTCGAGGTATCTAAACCGAAATGTTATTAGTCGTTTAAGTTATGACATCGGATGGAGTTGCAAACCAAATCTCGTTGCACTTATGTGTAATGACAATAAAATATTATTATTATTATTATTATTATTATTATTATTATTATTATTATTATTATTATTATTCAATACAAATGTAAGGAGAGAGAGTCAGACAGATTGATTTGCCTCTCTTGCATTCCTTTATCTCTAGGTTCATACCGGGCGGATGAGATCAAACAGTCACCCAACTCCCTCAGCGTTAGGGAGGGGGAAGCCGGGGCGATGAGTTGTCTACAGACAGGCATGGTCCGTGATTACATGCTGTGGTACCGTCAGACTGAGGGAGCAGGATTGACGCTGATCGGGAACGTCTATGGTAGCCAGGAACCTCAGTACGAAAAGGGATTTCAGAGCGGGTTCATTATCAGCGCGGAAGCGGAAAACAAGAGGTTCAATCTCCGGATCCGCAGCATGAGGGACGCAGATGAGGCGCGATATTTTTGCGCTGCTAAAGAAGCTGCACAGTGACTCACACAGGAATAGAGTATGAGCAAAAACCCCGCACTGAACATCAGAAGAGTAAAGCAAAGGAAAAGTGCCACCGGGCCACAATGTCCCTTCCTCACAATAAGCCGATTTAAACTGGTCTCACCTTCTTGTGCATTGATCATACCCCTACATTCCCTGCATATCAAAACGACTACCCAGAAGCCTCTTAAACGCTACTATCGAATCTGACGCCACCACCACCGGCGGCAGCCTCTGTATAAAAAAAAGACTTGACCCGAACATCTCCTAAAAAGGACTACCCTCTCACCTCCAAGCTATGCCCTCCAGTCTCTGATATTTCCACTATAGGTGAAAAAGGTTCTGACTGTCTTAGTATCGTTTATACATACTTCCATCAGGTCTATCCTCAGCTTCTGAGCTCCAGAAAACCCCCAACTCAAGTCCACCACCCCCCCCCCCCCCCCCCCCCCCCACGCCCACATGAAGCTGAATCCCTCCAATTCAGGCAGCATTCTGGTATAACTCCAATGTACCCACTCCAACATCTCATAGTAGCTAACGCTCTCAAGTATAGACAGCATTCTGGTAAACCTCCTCTGCTCTCTCCGTAACCTGCCCCTGAGGCCCACAGGAGCCGTTGGAAGAGAAGGAGGGGCAGGAGCGACACCCGACCGGTAAGCTATAAAATCAAGCGCGGGGCTTGATTTTTCAGAGGCCCACAGGAGCCGTTGGAAGAAGACGAGGAGGGGGAGGAGCGACACCCGACCGGTAAGGTTTAAAATCCAGCGCGGGGCTTGTTTTTTCAGAGGCTTACCGAAATCCATAACATTCCATTTGGAGAAGTGTTTTTTTTTTTTTGAGGAAGCCGCTGATTGGTGGAAAGTGGACCATTGATTGGCAGTCAGATCCCAGCAGTTTGTTGTGTACTTTATATTGTATCCTGTGTAAGGGGGGGAGTATGAAGGCAAGGGCATTGTACTGTTCTGGATGTCAGATGTGGGAGGTTAGGGAATCTGATAGACCTCCAGACATCCACATCTGCGCCAGGTGTGTTGAGATGGGGCTCCTAAAGGACTGTGTTAGGAACCTGGAGCAGCAGCTCGATGACCTCCGTCTGGTCAGGGAGAGTGAGGAGGTCATAGAGAGGAGCTACAGGGAGGTAGTCACTCCCAAACCACAGGAGGCAGACACGTGGGTCACAGTTAGGAAGGGCAAGGGGCAGAGGCAGGGGCTAGAGAGTACCCCTGTGACCGTACACCTGGAAAATAGGTACTCGGGTTTGAGTACGATTGGAGGGGACGGCCTAGCTGGGGGCACCAACAGCGGCCGGGCCTCCGGCACAGAGACCGGCCCTGATGCTCAGAAGGGTAACAGAAAGAGGACGGAAAGTGTAATAAGGGACTCTATAGTTAGGGGGTCGGATAGGCGATTCTGTGGACGCAGTCGGGAGACCCGGATGGTAGTGTGCCTCCCTGGTGCCAGGGTCTCGCATGTGTCAGAACGTGTCCAGAAGATTCTGATAAGGGAGGGAGAGGAGCCTGATGTTGTGGTACACATAGGTACCAATGACATAGGCAGAAAAAGTGACGAGGTCCTGAAGGGAGAATTTAGGGAGTTGTGGGAAAGTTAAGGAGAAGGACCAAAAGGGTAACAATTTCAGGATTACTGCCTGTGCCGCGTGACAGTGATAGTAGGAATGAAATGAGGTGGAGGATAAATGCGTGGCTGAGGGACTGGTGCAGTGGGCAGGGATTCAAGTTTCTTGATCACTGGGACCTCCTTTGGGGAAGGTACGCAAAGGACGGGTACTTTGGTCCCGAGGGGGACCAATATCCTGGCAGGGAGATTTGCAAAGGCTACTGGGGAGACTTTAAACTAGAAAGGCTGGGGGGAGGGACTCGGGTAGAAGTCCCTCCCCAAAGGGGAAATTGTAAGAGTACAGAATCTGTATGTCCCTGTTAGGTTGAAAGGAAATAGTAAAAATTGGAAAGAGCCATGGTTTTCAAGGGAAATTGGACACTTGTTTCGAAAAAAGAGAGATATCTACAATAATTATAGGAGGCATGGAGTAAATGAGGTGCTAGAGGAGTATAAAGAATGTAAAAAGAATCTTAAGAAAGAAATTAGGAAGGCTAAAAGAAGATATGAGGTTGCTTTGGCAAGAAAGGTGAAAGTAAACCCAAAGGGTTTCTACGGCTATATTAATAGCAAAAGGATAACGAGGGATAAAATTGGACCATTAGAGAACCAGAATGGACAGCTATCTGCAGAGCCAAAAGAGATGGGGGAGATATTGAACAATTTATTTTCTTCGGTATTCACCAAGGAGAAGGATATTGAACTCTGTGAGTTAAGGGGAAAAAGTAGAGTAGCTGTGGAAACTATGAGATTCAAAGAGGAGGAAGTACTGACACTTTTGAAAAATATAAACGTGGATAAGGCTCTAGGTCCTGACAGGATATTCCCTAGGACATTGAGGGTAGTTAGTGTAGAAATAGCAGGAGCTATGACAGAAATATTTCAAATGTCATTAGAAACGGGAATAGTGCCGGAGGATTGGCGTACTGCGCATGTTGTTCCATTGTTCAAAAAGGGTTCAAAGAATAAACCTAGCAATTATAGACCTATTAGTTTGACGTCAGTGGTGGGCAAATTAATGGAAAGGATACTTAGAGATAATATATATAAGCATCTGGATAAACAGGGTCTGATCAGGAACAGTCAACATGGATTTGTGCCTGGAAGGTCATGTTTGACAAACCTTCTTGATTTTTTTGAAGCGGTAACTAGGGAAATTGATGAGGGTAAAGCAGTGGATGTTGTCTATATGGATTTCAGTAAGGCCTTTGACAAGGTTCCCCATGGAAGGTTGGTTAAGAAGGTTCAATCTTTGGGAGTTAATGGCGGAGTAGCAAGATGGATTCAACAGTGGCTGAATGGGAGATGTCAGAGAGTAATGGTGGATGGCTGTTTGTCAAGTTGGAAGCCGGTGACCAGTGGGGTGCCTCAGGGATCTGTGTTGGGTCCACTGTTGTTTGTCATGTACATCAATGATCTGGATGATGGGGTGGAAAATTGGATAGGTAGGTATGCAGATGATACCAAGATAGGTGGTGTTGTGGATAATTAAGTAGATTTTCAAAGTCTACAGAGAGATTTGGGCCATTTGGAAAAGTGGGCTGAAAGATGGCAGATGGAGTTTAATGCTGATAAGTGTGAAGTGCTACATCTTGGCAGGACAAATCAAAATAGGACGTACATGGTAAATGGTAGGGAATTGAGGAATGCTGTGGAACAGAGGGATCTAGGAATAACTGTGCATAGTTCCCTGAAGGTGGAATCGCATGTAGATAGGGTGGTAAAGAAAGCCTTTGGTGTGCTGGCCTTTATAAATCAGAGCATTGAATATAGGAGTAGGGAAGTAATGTTAAAATTGTACAAGGCATTGGTAAGACCAATTCTGGAGTATGGTGTACAATTTTGCTCGCCTAGTTATAGGAAGGATGTCAACAAAATAGAGAGAGTACAGAGGAGATTTACTAGAATGTTGCCAGGGTTCCAGCAACTATGTTACAGAGAAAGGTTGAACAAGTTAGGTCTTTATTCTTTGGAGCGCAGAAGGTTAAGGGGGGACTTGATTGAGGTCTTTAAAATTATGAAAGGGATAGACAGAGTTGACGTGGTTACGTTTTCCCCTTTTGAGGGTAGGGAAGATTCAAACAAGAGGGCATGACATGAGAATTAAGGGACAGAAGTTTAGGGGTAAGCATACGGTATTAGGGGTTCAGTATTGATGTGGATAGAGAACTGGCTGGCAAACAGGAAGCAAAGAGTAGGAGTAAACGGGTCCCTTTTCACAATGGCAGGCAGTGACTAGTGGGGTACCGCAGGGCTCAGTGCTGGGACCCCAGCTATTTACAATATATATTAATGATCTGGATGAGGGAATTGAAGGCAATATCTCCAAGTTTGCGGATGACACTAAGCTGGGGGGCAGTGTTAGCTGTGAGGAGGATGCTAGGAGACTGCAAGGTGACTTGGATAGGCTGGGTGAGTGGGCAAATGTTTGGCAGATGCAGTATAATGTGGATAAATGTGAGGTTATCCACTTTGGTGGCAAAAACAGGAAAGCAGACTATTATTTAAATGGTGGCCGATTAGGAAAAGGGGAGATGCAGCGAGACCTGGGTGTCATGGTACACCAGTCATTGAAAGTAGGCATGCACGTGCAGCAGGCAGTGAAAAAAGCGAATGGTATGTTAGCTTTCATAGCAAAAGGATTTGAGTACAGGAGCAGGGAGGTTCTACTTCAGTTGCACATGGTCTTGGTGAGACCACACCTGCAGTACTGCGTACAGTTTTGGTCTCCAAATCTGAGGAAGGACCTTATTGCCATAGAGGGAGTGCAGAGAAGGTTCAACAGACTGATTCCTGGGATGTCAGGACTGTCTTATGAAGAAAGACTGGATAGACTCGGTTTATACTCTCTGGAATTTAGGAGATCGAGAGGGGATCTTATAGAAACTTACAGAATTCTTAAGGGGTTGGACAGGCAAGATGCAGGAAGATTGTTCCCGATGTTGGGGAAGTCCAGGACAAGGGGTCACAGCTTAAGGATAAGGGGGAAATCCTTTAAGACCGAGATGAGAAAGACTTTTTTCACACAGAGAGTGGCGAGTCTCTGGAACTCTCTGCCACAGAGGGTAGTTGAGGCCAGTTCATTGGCTATATTTAAGAGTGAGTTGGATGTGGCCCTTGTGGCTAAGGGGATCAGAGGGTATGGAGAAAGGCAGGTACGGGATACTGAGTTGGATGATCAGCCATGATCATATTGAATGGCGGTGCAGGCTCGAAGGGCTGAATGGCCTACTCCTGCACCTAATTTATATGTTTCTATGTGAGGGGGAACTTCTTTACTCAGAGGGTGGTGGCTGTGTGGAATGAGCTTCCAGCAGAGGTGGTGGAGGCAGGATCGATTTTAACATTTAAAAGAAAAGTGGATAGGTATATGGACGTGAAGGGAATGGAGGGGTATGGTCTGAGTGCAGGTAGATGGGACTAGGGGAAAACAAATGGTCGGCACGGACTGGAAGGGCCGAGAGGGCCTGTTTCCGTGCTGTAATTGTTATATGGTTATATGGTTATATGGTTATAGGGACAGTGGGGTCAACAGACCATGTATTACTTCCAAACGCAGTAACACAAAATTTATTGCAAGCACATTGCCGGTTCATTGCGGCCTAACACATCATTATTTATTGCAAGCACATTGCGGGGTAACACATAATTTATTGCAAGCACATTGCCGGCTAACCCATCACCATTTATTGCAAGCACATTGCGAGCTAACAAATCATTTTTCGCAAGCACATTGCTGGTTAACAAATCATTATTTATTGGAAGCACATTGCGGGATAACACATAATTTATTGCAAGCACATTGCCGGCTAACTAACCATCGTTTATTTCAAGCCCATTGCCGGCTAACTATACATCATTTGTTGCAAGCACATTGCGGTCTAACAAATCATTTATTGCAAGCACAGTGGGGGCTAACAAACCAGGTATTGTTTGCAAGCACAGTGGGGGCTAACACATAATTTATCCCTTGCAAGCACAGTGGCGGCTAACACATCTGTTATTCTTGGAAGCACTGTGGGGGCTACACATCATTTATTCCTTGCACGTAAAGTGATTGGTGACAAATTATTCATTCCTTGCCAGCACAGTGGGGGCTAACAAATCATTTATTATTTGCAAACACTGTGGGAGCTAACAAATTATATATTCCTTCCAAGCACAGAGAGGGATCATAATTAATTTATTCCTTCCAAGCACAGTGGGGGCTAACAAATCACTTATTCCTTCGTAGCACAGTGGGGGCTCACAAATCATTTATTCCTTCAAAGAGCACAGAGGGCTCACAAATCATTTATTCCTTCCAAGCACTGTGGGGGCTAAGAAATTATTTATAGCAAGCACATTGCGGGCTAACAAGTCATCATGTACTGCAAGCATATTGCGGACTAATACATCATTTTTGCAAGCACATTGCTGGCTAACTAATCATCATTTATTGCAAGCACATTGCGGGCTAACAAATCATTTATTGCAAGCACAGTAGGGGCTACAAAATAAGTTATTCCTTGCAAGAACAGTGGGGGCTAACAAATCATTTATTCCTTGCAAGCACAGTGGAGGTAACAAATCATGTATTCTTTGGAAGCACTGTGGGGGGTACACATCATTTATTCCTTGCAAGCACAGTGAGTTGTAACAAATTATTCATCCCTTTCAAGCACAATGGGGACTAACAAGTCATGTAGTCCTAGCAAGCACAGTGGGGTCTGACAAATCTTTGAATGCTTGCAAGCACATTGGGGGCTAACAAACCATTAATTCCTTGCAAGCACAGTGGGGATAACAAATAATGTATTCCTTGCAAGCACTGTGGGGGTAACTATTCATTTATTCCTTGCAAGCTCAGTGGGAGCAATGAACTCATTAATCCCTTCCAATGACAGTGGGGGCTAACAAACCATGTATTCCTTTCAAGCGCAGTGGGGGCTAACAAATCATTTATTGAAAGCACATTGCGGGCCAAGAAATCATAATTTTTTGCAAGCACATTGCGGACTAACAAATCATTTATTGCAAGCACAGTGGGGGCTACCAAATAAGTTATTCCTTGCTAGAACAGTGGGGCTAACAAATCATTTATTCCTTGCAAGCACAGTGGGGGTAACAAATCATTTATTCTTTGCAAGTTCTGTGGGGGCTACACATCATTTATTCCTTGCAAGCACAGTGAGTGGTAACACATTATTCATTCCTTGCAAGCTCCTTGGGGGCTAACAAATAATTTATTCCTTGCAAGCACAGTGAGGGCTAACAAATCATTCATTCTTTGCAAGCACAGTGGTGCCTAACAAATTATTTATTCCTTGCAAATACAGTCGTGGCTAACACATTATGTATTATTTGCAAGCACTGTGGGGGCTACACATCATTTATTCCTTGCGAGCACAGTGGGTGTAACACATTATTTATTCCTTGCAAGGACTGTGGGAGCCAACAAATCATTTATTCCTTCCAAGCATAGTGAGGGATATTAAATCATGTATTCCATACACGCACAGTTGGGGAAACACATATTTTATTCCTTCCAAGCAGAGAGGGGTCTAACAAACCTTTTATTCCTTCGAAGCATTGTAGGGGTAAACAAATCATTTAGTCTTTCCAAGCACAGTGGGGGCTAACACATCATTTTCTTTGGAAGCACGGTGGCAGATAAAAAATGTTTATTCCTTGCTGATCATAGTTGGGAGTAACACATCCTTTATCCTCGCACGCGCAGTGGGGGCTAACATATTATTTATTGCTTACATGCACAGTGGGGGCTAACACATAATTTATTCCTTGCAAGCGCATTGCGGGCTAACAAACAATTTATTCCTTGCAAGCAAAGTGGGGACAATCAGATCATGTATTCCTTGCAGGCAGAGTGGGTGTAAACAAACCTTTATTCCTGGCAAGCACAGTGGCCGCTTACAAATCATTTTTCCTTGCAAGCACAATGGGAACTAACAAATCATGTATTCCTAGCAAGCACAGTGGGGGCTGACAGATTTTCGAATGTTTGCAAGCACAGTGGGAGCTAACAAAGCATTCATTCCTTGCAAGCACAGTGTGGGTAAGAAATAATGTATTCCTTGCAAGCACTATGGGGGGTAACTATTAATTTATTCATTGCAAGCTCAGTGGGAGCTATGAACTCATTTATTCCTTCCAATGACTAACAAACCATGGCTAACAAACCATTTATTCCTTTCAAGCACAGTGTGGACTAAGAAATCATTTATTGAAAGCACATTGCGGGCTAAGAAATCATAATTTATTGCAAGCACATTGCGGACTAACAAATCATGTATTCCTTGCAAGCGCAGTGGGGGCAAACAAATCACTTATACCTTGCAAGCACAGTGGGGGCTAATAAATAATCTATTCCCTAGAAGCACAGTGGGTGCTAACAAATCATGTATTCCTTGCAAGCACAGTGGGGGGTAACACATTATTTATTCATTGCAAGCACAGTGGGAGCTAACACATCATGTATTTCTTCCAAGCACAGTGGGGGCTAACAAATCATTTGCTGCAAACGACTGCCGGGCTAACAAGTCATCATTTATTGCAAATACATTGCGGGCTAACAAATCATCATTCATTGTAAGCACATAGCCAGCTAACACAACATTTATTGCAAACACATTGCGGGCTAACAAATCATAAATTATTGCAATCACATTGCGGGTTAACTACTGATTTATTGCAAGCACGTTGCGGGCTGACACATATTTTATTGCAAGCTCATTGCGGGCTATCAATTAGTTTTCCTTGCAAGCACTGTACGGGCTAACATATCATTTAATCCTAGCAAGCACAGCGAGGGATAACAAATTATTTATTCCTTGCAAGCACAATGGGAGCTAACAAATCATTTATTCCATGCAAGCACAGTGGGGGCTAAGAAATAATGTATTCCTTGCAAGCGCAGTGGGGTCTAACAAATGATTTATTACATGCAAGTGCAATGGGGGTAACAAATAATGTGTTCCTTGCAAGCATAGGTGGAGGTAACAAATCATTTATTCCTTGCAAGCACAGTGGGGGCTAACAAATGATGTATTCCTTCCAGGGACAGTGGGGGGTTTACAAACCATGTATTCCTTCCAAACGCAGTGGGGGCTAACAAATCATTTTTGTGACAGGAGCCGTTGGAGGAAGAGGAGGAGGGGGAGGAGCGACACCCGACCGGTAAGCTTTAAAATCCAGCGCGGGGCTTGTTATTTCAGAGGCCCACAGGAGCCGCTGGAGGAAGAGGAGGGGGAGGAGCGACACCCGACCGGTAAGGTTTAAAATCAAGCGCGGAGCTTGTTTTTTTCAGAGGCCCACAGGAGCCGTTGGAAGAAGAGGAGGAGGGGGAGGAGCGACACCCGACCGGTATGCTTTAAAATCCTGCGCGGGGCTTGTTTTTACAGAGGCCCACAGGAGCCGTTGGAGGAAGAGGAGGAGGGGGAGGAGCGACACCCGACCGGTAAGCTTTAAAATCCAGCGCGGGGCTTGTTTTTTCAGAGGCCCACAGGAGCCGTTGGAGGAAGAGGAGGGGGAGGAGCGACACCCGACCGGTAAGGTTTAAAATCCAGCGCGGGGCTTGTTTTTTCAGAGGCTTACCCAAATCCATAACATTCCATTTGGAGAAGTGGGTTTTTTTGAGGAAGCCGCTGATTGGTGGGAAGTGGACCAGGGTAAGCAGCTGATTGGCAGTCAGATCCCAGCAGTTTGTTGTGTACTTTATATTGTATCCTGTGTAAGGGGGGCAGTATGAAGGCAAGGGCAGTGTACTGTTCTGGATGTCACATGTGGGAGGTCAGGGAATCTGATAGCCCTACAGACGTCCACATCTGCGCCAGGTGTGTTGAGATGGGGCTCCTAAAGGACTGTGTTAGGAACCAGGAGCAGCAGCTCGATCACCTCCGTCTCCTCAGGGAGAGTGAGGACGTAATAGAGAGGAGCTACAGGGAGGTAGTCACTCCCAGACCACAGGAGGTAGACAAGTGGGTCACGGTTAGGAAGGGGAAGGGGCAGAGGCAGGGGCTAGAGAGTACCCCTGTGACCGTACACCTGGAAAATAGGTACTCAGGTTTGAGTACGATTGGAGGGGACAGCCTAGCTGGGGGCACCAACAGCGGTGGGGCCTCCGGCACAGAGACCGGCCCTGATGCTCAGAAGGGTAGCAAAAAGAGGAGGGCAATTGTAATAGGGGACTCTATAGTTAGGGGGTCGGATAGGCGATTCTGTAGACCCGGATGGTAGTTTGCCTCCCTGGTGCCAGGGTCCCGTATGTGTCAGAACGTGTACAAAAGATTCTGATAAGGGAGAGAGAGGAGCCTGATGTTGTGGTACACCTAGGTACCAATGACATAGGCAGAAAAAGTGATGAGGTCCTGAAGGGAGAATTTAGGGAGTTGGGGGGAAATTTAAGGAGAAGAACCAAAAGTGTAATGATTTCAGGATTACTGCCTGTGCCGCGTGACAGTGAGAGTAGGAATGAAATGAGGTGGAGGATAAATGCTGAGGGACTGGTGCAGTGGGCAGGGATTCAAGTTTCTTGATCACTGGGACCTCTTTTGGGGAAGGCATGATCTGTACACAAAGGACGGGTTGCACTTGAGCCCGAGGGGGACCAATATCCTGGCAGGGAGATTTGCAAAGGCTACTGGGGAGATTTTAAACTAGAAAGGCTGGGGGGAGGGACTCGGGTAGAGGGGGCTAGGGGTCAGGGTGTGGGGCAAGAGGCAGAGAAGGGAAGCACTCGGATCCAAAATGTAGGCGAGAAAGATGAAAAAGATAATAGACACAGAATAAGGGATGGTGGGTTTCTAAAATGTGTATATTTTAATGCTAGGAGCATTGTAAGTAAGGTGGACGAACTTAGAGCCTGGATTGACACCTAGAAATATGATGTTGTGGCAATCAGTGAAACATGGTTGCAGGAGGGCTGTGATTGGAAACTAAATATTCCAGGATTTCGTTGCTTCAGGTGTGATAGAATTGGAGGGACCTGAGGGGGAGGTGTTGCATTGCTTGTCAGAAAAGATATTACAGCAGTGCTTTGGCAGGATAGATTAGAGGGCTCGCCTAGGGAGGCTATTTGGGTGGAACTGAGAAGTGGGAACGGTGTAGCAACACTTTTAGGGGTGTATTATAGACCGCCAAATGGGGAGCGTGAATTGGAAGAGCGAATATGTAAGGAGATAGCAGATATTAGTAGTAAGCACAGGGTTGTGATTGTGGGAGATTTCAATTTTCCAAAAATAGACTGGGAAAGACATTCTGTAAATGGGCTGGATGGTTTTGGAGTTTGTAAAATGTAGTGCAGGATAGTTTTTTGCAGCAGTACATAGAGGTATCGACCAGAGAAGGGGCAGTGCTGGACCTCCTGTTAGGAAATGAGGCATGTCAGGTGACGGAGGTATGCGTTTGTGAGCACTTCGGGACCAGTGATCACAATACCATTAGTTTCAATATAATTATGGAGAGAGTCAGAACTGGACCGGGTGGAGATTTTTGATTGGAGAAAGGCTAACTTTGAAGGAATGCGTAAGGATTTTAAAGGAGTGAATTGGGACACTTTGTTTCATGGGAAGGATGTAGAAGAGAAATGGAGGACATTTAAAGGGGAAATTGTAAGAGTACAGAATGTTTATGTCCCTGTTAGGTTGAAAGGAAATAGTAAAAATTGGAAAGAGCCATGGTTTTCAAGGGAAATTGGACACTTGTTTCGCAAAAAGAGAAATATCTACAATATTTATAGGAGGCATGGAGTAACTGCGTGCTAGAAAAGTATAAAGAATGTAAAAAGAATCTTAAGAAAGAAATTAGGAAGGCTAAAAGAAGATATGAGGTTGCTTTGGCAAGAAAGGTGAAAGTAAACCCAAAGGGTTTCTACAGCTATATTAATAGCAAAAGGATAACGAGGGATAAAATTGGACCATTAGAGAACAATAATGGACAGCTATCTGCAGAGCCAAAAGAGATGGGGGAGATATTGAACAATTTCTTTTCTTCGGTATTCACCAAGGAGAAGGATATTGAACTCTGTGAGGTAAGGGGAAAAAGTAGAGTACCTATGGAAACTATGAGATTCAAAGAGGAGGAAGTACTGACACTTTTGAAAAATATAAAAGTGGATAAGTCTCCAGGTCCTGACAGGATATTTCCCTAGGACATTGAGGGAAGTTAGTGTAGAAATAAACAGGAGCTATGACAGAAATATTTCAAATGTCATTAGAAACGGGAATAGTGCCGGAGGATTGGCGTACTGCGCATGTTGTTCCATTGTTTAAAAAGGGTTCAAAGAATAAACCTAGCAATTATAGACCTATTAGTTTTGACGTCAGTGGTGGGCAAATTAATGGAAAGGATACTTAGAGATAATATATCTAAGCATCTGGATAAACAGGGTCTGATCAGGAACAGTCAACATGGATTTGTGCGTGGAAGGTCATGTTTGACAAACCTTCTTGAATTTTTTGAAGCGGTAACTAGGGAAATTGATGAGGGTAAAGCAGTGGATGTTGTCTATATGGATTTCAGTAAGGCCTTTGACAAGGTTCCCCATGGAAGGTTGGTTAAGAAGGTTCAAATCTTTGGCGTTAATGGCGGAGTAGCAAGATGGATTCAACAGTGGCTGAATGGGAGATGTCAGAGAGTAATGGTGGATGGCTGTTTGTCAGTTTGGAAGCCGTTACCAGTGGGTGCCTCAGGGATCTGTGTTGGGTTCACTGTTGTTTGTCATGTACATCAATGATCTGGATGATGGGGTGGAAAATTGGATAGGTAAGTATGCCGATGATACTAAGATAGGTGGTGTTGTGGATAATGAAGTAGATTTTCAAAGTCTACAGAGAGATTTGGGCCATTTGGAAAAGTGGCTGAAAGATGGCAGATGGAGTTTAATGCTGATAAGTGTGAAGTGCTACATCTTGGCAGGGACAAATCAAAATAGGACGTACATGGTAAATGGTAGGGAATTGAGGAATGCTGTGGAACAGAGGGATCTAGGAATAACTGTGCATAGTTCCCTGAAGGTGAATCGCATGTAGATAGGGTGGGTAAAGAAAGCCTTTGGTGTGCTGGCCTTTATAAATCAGAGCATTGAATATAGGAGTAGGGAAGTAAATGTTAAAATTGTACAAGGCATTGGTAAGACCAAAATCTGGAGTATGGTGTACAATTTTGGTCGCCTAGTTATAGGAAGGATGTCCAACAAAATAGAGAGAGTACAGAGGAGATTTACTAGAATGTTGCCAGGGTTCCAGCAACTATGTTACAGAGAAAGGTTGAACAAGTTAGGTCTTTTATTCTTTGGAGCGCAGAAGGTTAAGGGGGGACTTGATTGAGGTCTTTAAAATGATGAAAGGGATAGACAGATTTGACGTGGATACGTTTTTCCCATTGAGGGTAGGGAAGATTGAAACAAGAGGGCATGACATGAGAATTAAGGGACAGAGGTTTCGGGGTAACGTGAGGGGGAACTTCTTTACTCAGAGGGTGGTGGCTGTGTGGAATGAGCTTCCAGCAGAAGTGGTGGAGGCAGGATCGATTTTAACATTTAAGACTAAAGTGGATAGGTATATGGACGTGAAGGGAATGGAGGGGTATGGTCTGAGTGCAGGTAGATGGGACTTGGGGAAAACAAATGGTCGGCACGGACTGGAAGAGCCGAGAGGGCCTGTTTCCGTGCAGTAATTGTTATATGGTTATATGGTTACGTAGTCTCAAACCGATCGTGTTACTGCTATCCACATGTGCCGCGATTTAATATTTTATGATTGATTCCAGCACCTTCTCCTTCACCGATATCAGGCTATCGTCTATAATTCCATGTTTTTTTCTCTCCCTCCTTTCATAAAAATGGGAATTACAGAAGCTACCCTCCAAACCACAGGAACTGAGACTGAATCTATAGAAAGTTGGAAAATGATTGCCAATGCGTGCACGATTTCTAGATCCACTTTCCCAAGTACCATGGAATGCAGACAAACAGGCCCTGAGGATTCATCAATCTCCAGTCCCATCAGTCTACCCAACACCATTTCCTGCCTAATGTGGATTTCCTTCTGTTCCTCCGTCTCCCAGATCATCTGGCCTTAGGGAATGGAGGAACCAGTTTCCGTGCTGTAATTGTTATATGGTTATATGGTTATATGGTTATATGGTTAACCGATCCTTAGTGAGGACGGATCCAAAGTACCTGTTCAACTCATATATAATCTCCTTGCTCCACATAATAAATTCACGCTTTTCAGTCTTCAAGTGTCCAACTTTGGTCTTATCTGTTTTATTTCTCTTCACATTCCTAAAGAAGCTATTACTATCACCCTTTATTTTCTTTGATACCTTACCTTCGTACCTCATCTTTTCTCCACGTATTGCTTTTTTAGTTAACTTCTGTTTATCTTTAAACATAACCCAATCTTCTGGCTTGCCTCTCATGTTTTGCTATGTTGTACTTAGCATTTATCGACCGCCGGCAGATCGCACAGGTAAGGTACTACGTGACCGGGTGTTTCCCGGTCGAGCGCGCTGACGACTGAGTAAAAACGGGTTTCGTCGTCCGTGATCCCGGGAATATGAAACTGCGCCTCGGCCTGCTGGAACCATACCTGCGGCTGAGAGTTTCAGAAGGTCGTGAGCGTCAGGGCGACCGCGTTCAGTTTGTACTGGTCGGCGGCAATGGCGGGTTGAGTGCATGTCATGTCGAGGGTCACCATTGTGGCTGGACTCGAAGGTGTCCAGCCAAGCATGAGGTGGGGCACGAAGTTTGTCTAGCCAGTAAATCTTTAATGCTATCCAATAATGCAGCTCCGTACATCACACGAAGGCACTGGCGTTCCCGAAAGTAAATACTCCCCAGGAGAACCCCGTGACCTGCACCTTCCGTCATCAAGACAGGTGTCTCCCTTCTCCAGAGCCGAGGGTTCGCACTGCGCGTGGCGCACCACCAGGGGCCGCTCTATATATATATATATGACTGGTGGAGAAATTGTGGTCAACTTATAAAGAGATCAAGAAGAAAGATGGATTATGGACTGGTAAAGATAGATGGAGAAATGTATGTACATAGAGGTCGAGAGTAAAGAGCGGTAGAGTGATACAGAGAGAGAGAAATTCATTCAGGTAGGGAGATACGAGCTGCGAAAAGACAGAGTATTAAAAGGAGGGGAATTGGACGGATAAAATATATCCAATTTGTTGATAGCAAGAGGGACAGAGAAACTGACAGATAGAGGCGGACAAATGTGTATATAGAGATGTAGAGAATATATAGATTTGGAGAAATTAATAGAGAAATAGAGGATACATCAAAATAGGACGCACATGGTAAATGGTAGGGAATTGAGGAATGCTGTGGAACACAGAGATCTAGGAATAACTGCGCATAGTTCCCTGAAGGTGGAATCGCATGTAGATAAGGTGGTAAAGAAAGCCTTTGGTATGCTGGCCTTTATAAATCAGAACATTGAATATAGGAAAAGAGAAGTAATGTTCAAATTGTACAATGCATTAGTAAGACCAATTCTGGAGTATGGTGTACAATTTTGGTCGCCTAATTATAGGAAGGATAGTTTTATCAACAAAAATAGAGAGAGTACAGAGGAGATTTACTAGCATGTTGCCTGGGTTCCAGCAACTATGTTACAGAGAAAGGTTGAACAGGTTAGGTCTTTATTCTTTGGAGCGCAGAATGTTAAGGGGGGACTTGATTGAGGTCTTTAAAATGATGAAAGGGATAGACAGAGTTGACGTGGATCAGCTTTTCCCATTGAGGGTAGGGAAGATTCAAACAAGAGGGCATGGCATGAGAATTAAGGGACATAAGTTTAGGGGTAACGTGAGGGGAAACTTCTTTACTCAGAGGGTGGTGGCTGTGTGGAGTGAGCTTTCGGCAGAAGTGGTGGAGGCAGGATCGATTTTAACATTTCAAAGTAAAGTGGACAGGTATATGGATGGGTAGTTAATGGAGGGGTATAGTCTAAGTGCAGGTAGATGGGACTAGGGGAAACAAATGGTCGGCACGGACTGGAAGGGCCGAGAGGGCCTGTTTCCGTGCTGTAATTATTATATGGTTATATGGTTATAGTTAGATATATAG
The DNA here is from genome assembly GCA_035221665.1 of Okamejei kenojei. Classification (NCBI taxonomy): domain Eukaryota; kingdom Metazoa; phylum Chordata; class Chondrichthyes; order Rajiformes; family Rajidae; genus Okamejei; species Okamejei kenojei. Next base: position 18,627 of record JAVHYY010000485.1, on the reverse strand, counting down.
ATAGATAGTAAAGTCAAGTAGAGTGAGCAGGAGAGGGAGAGATAGATTATGAGAGATACAGATAGAGCAAGATGGGGTAAGATCGAGAAAGCGTAGATATAAACAGACAATTAGTTAGACAGATACTGGTGGATTCAGATAGAGGGGGAGAGAGAGAGAAAGCAGGGGAGAGAGAGAGAGAGAGAGAGATACAGAGAGAGAGAGAGAGAGAGAGAGAGAGAGGTTGTGTTTTCTTCTCAGCTCTGCGGTTGAGAAGGATTGAAGCAGCCTTTCAAGGATTTTGCTGTTGGAGAAGGAACAGAGGCAGAGGGGCTTCATAGTTTAACTTATCGTTGGGCTGTTGAAACTTTCCTCTGGTCTAGGATTCCTCTACTAGTGCGAAAATTCCTGAGTTTTCTCTACATTGTCGAGGATGCGGTTGTCGTTGGCGGACTGCCAAGAGTGCCTGGAGATCGAGGGCACGAAGATTGCGGTGTCTTTGTCTTTTTTGCACCGTTTCTCTGCCCTAAATTCATTTTGCACAGTGCGGCTGCCTGGCTTAATGTGAAGAAGGTACTTTTGCTTCTGGCTCGACTGGGATAGAGCTTCCTAAAAGCTGCTCTCGGCTGTGGACGAACTTGGGGACTTTCCTGCTTCAGCTGGAGGTTTCTGCTTTCTGCTGCCTGTCTTTGACTGTGACTGTTTCTGGAACTTAACTTGGAGCTGAGCTGCTGGGGTGCCTGGAGCTGGTTTGTGCCTGTCAGGATGGCGATGGCTGGGGTGCGGCCGAAGGACCGGACATACGCAGTAGCAACAGTGGCGGGTACGAGGCCATCTGAGCATGAACCTCATGTTGACTTGGATTGGGACGGGTTTGGTATCTCGGTTCAAACTGGGCCTATGATGTCAAGGGGAGTCATTACAAAGGCCTTGAATGAACTTCTTGGGGAGGGGAGCTATTGTCTCTTCCGAGCTCGAAAGAGGAAAGGTGGAGGTGATACTAAAGACCCGGGAGGGTGTGGCCCGAGCATTGGAGCTGGGGGTTTCAGTGAGGTGGGTCCCACATACAGGTGGATCCGTGGGTATCCAGGGTGAGACCGGTTCTCCTGCGGAGTTGCCCCACATGTATTCCAGACGCATCACTTATTCCACACCTGTCTAAGTTTGGGGAGGTGCGGTCTAAGTGCTTTAGGCTCATGCACCCTGGGGGGGACCCAGAGGGAAAAAAGGGGTCTTCAGCTTCAAGAGGAGGGTGTTCAGTGAAGGTGGGTGAGGGGGATGGCGCTGAGGGGAGTTTCGAGGTGGAGTTATAGGGTCTCCCTAGAAACCGTGCGTTGGAGTTGGGGAAAGGCACGGTGTCATGGCGTGCGGCGAATTTTGGACATCTCCGGAGGGAGTGTCCTATTCGCGTGGTCACTGCGAGAAGTTTCTAGCGCAGCGGCCCAGGGATGCGCTGCTGGCCCATCCGGCCGTCGGGGCTCTGTCAAACCTCAGTGGCGCCGGGTGGTACTGCTGACCCGGCTAGGGCTGCCAGCTCTGCCTCGGTGATCCAGAGCGGCAGTGATAGCCCATCTCGGCCTGCAGGTTTCGCCTTGGGGACCCAGGGCAGCGATAGCCCCCGCCCCCCATGTCTTGAACCTGTGGTGGTGGCTGAAGGCGGGGCACAGGGGGAGGGGGGGGTGAGGAAGGGGGCAATTGGGAGAAGCAGAGGAAAGAGTAAGAAGAAGGAGAGGAGAAAGGCCGCCCGAGCGAGTCAAACGGGATCGGGTGCGCACCTGCCGAGTTCTGATACCACCCAAGGGTTGCCTGCCAGCTCCAGTGTGGTGCAGTTTGCACCTGTCGTGGTCCAGCAAGGAGCTGAGGTGGTTTCAGACGGGGGCAGGGAAGCAAAAACGTGTGGGTGGTAAAGGTGGCTGGGGATAGTGTGGAGGCCGAAGACACTTCTGTTATGGAGGTCACCGTACTGCCACATGCTAGCGGGACAAAAAGGAGGTTAGTGCCTGGCGAGGAAGAGCAAGGGCGTGGGTCCAAAGTGAGGGGGATGTCTTTCTCCAGACCTTCCACCACTGATGTGGTTTGGTGGTCTTGAACAGGTGTCCTCCGGGTCGGAGGTTGGGCCTCTATCTCAGGGGTCTTCCGCGAGTGATATAAGACCATGAGTGATGCGGTTGACTCCTCTGGTGGGTGTGTCCTCGGAGCGGGAGGATGCCCCTTCGTTTCAGGGGACCTCTGAGGGAGTTATGTCTCATCGGGTGTTGAGGTTAGCTCCCGGGGTGTGTGTCCTCTGGGTCGGAGGAGGGTCCCCTCGTTACAGAGACCTACTGAGGGTGTTGGCACGCCAGATGATGGGGTTAGCTCCCCTGGTAGTGTGCCCCCTGAGACGGGGGAATGAGCAGTAGTCAGCCCGAAGGTGGAGGTTCAGGGGCATTGGTGTACCACTCTGTGCTCCTTATCAGAGCCAATGGAGGTGCTGGGGGGTGTGCTGCCTCTCAGGCTGAGTCGGCAGGGGAGAGTTTATAGGCAAGAGGAGATTCTCTGGGTGTTGCCTGTGGAGAGGGTACTCTGGGTGCTGTGGAGGTCGGGTCTGTTTTCGGTCGTGATCCTCCTTCAGTTTCCGAGGGTGCCAGTGCACCACAGACCCTGGGGGTGCCTCTTGTTTTTTTCTTCCCCAGGCCCAGACGTGGAGGGTGATGGGAGAGTGCGGACGCACAGCCAGTCAGGGGCTGCTTGTTGCGGTCAGGGGTGTCGGGGACCCTTCCCTGGCATTGATCCAGGGGGTGGTGGCATGCCGGAGGAGGGGGAGAGTGAGATGGGTCCAGTTGTGTAGCGGGATTTAGTGAACTTTCCGAGAGTTCTGGTCAATTTTGATAACGGACCCTTCAATTTTTGATAACGACCCTGGAGAAGAGCAGGAGCTCCACTGGCTTCCTCAAGCTTGTTGTTTCAGGTGCGAGTGGGTTGGCCGAGTGCCCAGTCTCCAATCGGCCGTGTATTTGCAACAGTTATCTGTGAGGTGCGAGAGTTCTAGAAGCAAGTCATACTCTCAGAACAAAAATGGGTGCTGCAAAGAAACGTTGGGAGGATTGGCCCACTTTGGATTAAGACTCTATCGAGGCTATCCTTGGCAACAAGGACAGCGATCTTTCCTGACTCTGAGAAGAGACCAGTTTTTGTGGACTTTTTGGAGTTCCTCAGAAAGAAGAGTCTAGGCGGAGTGTGAGGATCTCAATTTTAGTGTGCCTGCACATTCACAGTAGCTACATTAAATTTAAACGGAGTAGAGAGAGTTTTCGCAGATTTCTGCTTTTATCAGTCCATAGAGAGGGAAAATTTGCTGTGTGTTTTCTGCAAAGAGACGCCTTACTGTTTGTTAGTGATGAAACCCACCTGGCGACTGGAGTGGGAAGGGGGGGTCTACATGAGCCATCTCAGCTCGAACTCGAGTGGGGGTGGCCTTTCTGTTGGCCCCGAATTTTCTGCCAAATGTTTTAAAAGTGCAAGAAGTTGTGCCAGGACGTTGCTCCATCTGGCCGTGAGCCTGGATGGCATGCCGTTGCATTTCATTAACGTATATGCCCCTAGCTCCGGCACGATGCAGGCCTTGGGCCTACTTCAGGAGGTGACTGCTCTGTTGAGCACAATTGATAGGGGAGAGTGTGTCTTCCTTGGTGGGGATTTTAATTGCACACTTGAGGCGCGAGGACCGTTCTGGTACTCCAGTGTGCCCCTCCCCTGCTGTAGCGAAGAAGCTGAGAGGGTTGATTGAATCCTTTGAGTTGGTTGATGCCTGGCGGAACCTCCACCCGGATTCCACTGAGCTTTTTTCGCGGAGGTCTGAGGGTGGTGGTTCCCGCATTGATCGAATATATATTTCACGAGCGTTTGTTTCCCGTGTCTCGGCGGCATCAATGCTGCTGGTGCCGTGATCGGACCACTGTCCTGGTGCGTGTGGATTCATCCAGTCGCGCGCCTAGGGGGGGCTGGGTTCTTCCGAGTTTCTGGGTCCCGCGTACCTGGCACTTTTAACAACAGGCTGCTATAGGATCGGTGTTTCCGGGAAGCATTCAGTCGGTTTTGGGGAAAGTGGAGAGAGAGGCAGAGGTGCCACTTCTCTTTCCTTAGGCAGTGGCTTGGGATGTGGGAGAAAGCCACATCCGTCTCTTTTGTAAGGATTATACGTGGGGTCGACCGGAAAGCGGGACTCAGCGGTCGACGAGAGGCTTGAGAGGGAGATACTGGACGCAGAGTCTCGTCTGGTCGGTTTGGTGAAGACTCCTGCGAATGGGGAGAGTTCAGATGAAGAAGGCAGCTTTGAGGAGCCTGCTGCTTGAGAAGCGGTCCCGCGGCGCCTACGTGAGGTCGCGGGTCCTGATGCTGCGCGATCTGGACCGAGCTTCGCCTTCTTTTTTCTCTCTGGAGAAGGGGCGGGGGGTGCTCGCAAACAGCTCGTGGAGCTCCTGCTCGCAGACGACGGGTCCTCTGTCACTGATCCAGAGAGGATAAGTGCCTTGGTCAGGTCCTTTTATGGGTCCCTGTTCACTGCGGATAGATGCAGTTCAACAGAGAGGCTCAGCGAGATCTGTGGGAGGGTCTGCCGACTGTAGATAGCGGCGGGGTGGCAGATCTTCTTGATGGCCCCTTATCTTTGGAGGAGTTGACTCGTGCCCTGCATCAGCTCAGGGGGCGGTTAAGTCCCCTGGGGGAGGATGGGCTGACGGTTCTAGAGTTAGTTTAGAGTTTGTTTAGAGCGTTCTGGGATGTTCTTGGTGGAGATTACATGTTGGTTCTGGGGGAGAGCCTGCCGCCGACCGGGGAGATGCCCCTCTCGTTGGCGTAGTAGGGCAGTTTGTTGTCCTGCTGCCCAAGAAGGGTGAACTCCGCTTGTTGAAGAACTGGCGCAGGTCTCTTCTCCTATGCACAGAGTATAAAGTTTTTGCACGGGCAATGGCAAATCGCCTGGGGCTCCGTGCTGTCTCAACTGATTCATCCTGACCAGTCCTATACAGTCCCTGGCAGGTCCATTCAGGATAACATCCACCTGGTATAGGGACCTGATTCATCTAGCCCAGGCGCACTGGTGAAGCAGCTGCTTTTCTGTCTCTTGATCAGGAGAAGGCTTTTGAATAGGGTGGAACATTGAATTACCTTTTTCGGGACGTTGCAAGGCGTTTGGGTTTGCGGCCGTCACATATATTTCGTGTGGCCCGGGTCCGGCTTTGTACACTGCAGTGGAGTGCCTTGTGAAGGTTAATGGTGCGTTGTTGTCTCCTTTTCATTTTGGGAGGGGGGTCCGTCAGGGGGTGCCCATGTCGGGTCAGCGCGCATACTCGGTCTGTGTGGAGCCGTTCCTGTGTTCTATCGGAGGAGGTTGACAGGCCTGGCCCTACCTGGCCGGGGGTGGAGGTGGTTCTTTCGGCGTATGCCGATGATGTACTCCTTATGCTCACTGATTTTTGGTGACCTGGGAGGATGCGTGACTGCCAGGAGTTTTTCGGCTTCCTCGCGCATCTTTTGCTAGGATTAACTGGTGTAAGTGTTCTGGGGACTTTTAGTGGGTGAGTGGCAGGTAGACTCCCTGCCAGAGGAGATGGTAATGTTTGCGTGGAGTTACCACGCACCTCCTCTATCTGGGGTGTACCTGAGTCCCACTTGAGGATGCTTGGGACGGCAAACTGGCGGGAGAGATGGAGACGAAAAGTGATCGCCCGGTTGGGGGCGCTGGTCAGGCTGCTTGGAGTTTCTTCCTTTCGTGGGATGGGTGCTGGTCATAAACCAGCTGGTGGACTCCATGTTTGGTACCGGCTGGCTACTCTTGTGCCGCCGCTCCTATGTTTTGCATCTGCTTTACAGAAGAAGCTGGATAGATTTCTTTTGGGGCAATAGGAAGCGGAGGGAAAAGGAATACACTGGTTTCCGCGGCGGTCCTGAGTCTCCCGTTAGAGGAGGGGGCGGACAGTCCTTGTATTGTGCCGTACCCAGGTGGGGCAGTCTCTCCGCCTCAGGAACTCTGCGGAGGTACATGAACTAAGAGAACCCACCCAGAAGGCACGCCTGGCCAAGTATATTTTCCGTCGGGGTCGTTGTCTAAGGGGGGTCACGTCACCCCGGTGGCGGGTATCAGTCGTCCCGCTTCTAAGGGGCTTGCCTGTCTCCTACCGGGATGTGCTAAGAGTGAGGAATTTGGTTGTTTTCAGCCAGCGTGTTGTTCCAAGAGGGAGGGGGTTGTCCGTGGCTGCGTAGTGGCCCGTCCTCACCCTGTCATGGCGGGTGTCGAGAGAGGCGAGTGCCTAAGTGGTTCTGCTAGAGCTTACCCCCGCTCCGTCAGATCCTGCCTCAACGGGCCAGAATCCGGATATTCATCGGTACCGGTTCCACACCATCAAAGCCATTTCTGAGATGACCACTTGGCCAATTCGTGATGCGAAGAGACGCACACTGCCAGGATGCTCCTGCACAATATGCATTGCACCTCCTACCTTCGTCTCCCGTCCCATACACGCTGGCGACGGCTTTACCACCTGAAGGCGGGGAGGTCCTCATTGGGGGTCCTTCTATAAGCGGTTGTTTTCCCGCCATATACATTGGGAGCTGGGGTGGAGATGTTGCACAGAGCGTGGTTTTGTAATAGACTTTTGAGTCGGTCGCGGGCTCGTCCGCAGCATGTAATTTCTGTGGCGAGCAAGAGACCGTGTTCCACGTGTATATGGAGTGTGAGAGGCTCCTGCCCCTGACCAATATCTGGAAGGGTTGTTCACTCAAGTTCTGGTTGCATTTTAGTCCCAACGATTCTAGTGTACGAACACAAGTCAGGGAGTGGAGAAGCCGAGTGGGAGGGGGGGGGGGGGGGGGGAACTTCCCTGTCGTTTGCTCCTGGGCGGCCAAGATGGCCATTCGCGGTTCCAGGCAGCGGGCGGTCGATGGTCAGGCTAGAGTCGGCTGCCTGCCCCTTTTTCCGTGCCTACGTCCGTGCACGTGTGTCCCACGGAGCGGGAACATGCGGTGTCCACGGGGCCTCTGGAGGCCTCCCGTGGGCGCTGGTCACCGCGTGGGGTACAGTGTAATTGTGAACAATGATTGTATTGTTGTACTATAATGGTTTCTATAGTGGCCATTTTTGATTATGGTTTGATGTGTTGTTTTTTTTTTACAAAATATGATTTGTCTATATAAAAAAAGAGAGAGGAGAGAGATAGAAGAAGAGAGAGAGAGAGATAGAGAGAGAGAGAGAGAGAGAGAGAGAAGAGAGAGAGAGCGAGATAAGAGAGAGAAGAGGGAGAGAGAGAAGGAGAAGAAAGAGAGAGAGAGAGAGATGAGGGCAATAGATAGACTGCGACAGATACGAACCGAAAGATGAACAGAGCGACAGACCAGATAAATAATCGAAACCATTGATAAGCTGGAAGAAGTTACAGTGAGGGAGATTAAGGCGAAGGTCAGCAAACACAGAGGGGGGGGTACGAGGGAGATTAAAAAAAATACTCTGCATAAAGAGAAAGGAAACGCGGCCATACACCTATTGTGGAGACTCTGTGTTACGGCAGAAGAGCGCTAGGATTAGGACAGCTAGAGTTGGACAGGTTTCGTGAGGAAGTGAACCAACACCTGGAAGAAGATTGGTCCGAGTGAAGGATGGGGCGTGCCCTACTCATATCCATGTAACCGTGGGTTTCATAGGGATGGACAAAAAGCGAGTTTGACGTGAATGTATTCGTCGCTCCTGCCCTCATCGCTCTCAATACTGAGAGTATAGACTCGGAAGAAAGATGCTTCTGATACTGCGTTTGATCATCTTCCATTGTGAGTGAAATTAAACAAACTATTATTTATGTATTTGACGCTCTCTTAATTTCTTCTTCGCATGCCTTTCTTTGAATTCGATCCTCCAATTTACTCGGTCTAAATCCATCTTCGTGTCCGCATCTTCGTCTATCCTCACAATTTCTTCTTCATTGCAGCCCCTCGCTTCTCACTTCTCCATCCCGCCCGCATCTCGCCTAAATAATTTTGATTCGTTTTTTATGTCTTTAGGCGCAGAGTCAGCGCAGAGGGTATAGCAGCTGCCTCTCAGCCACCAGAGACCCCCGGGGATTGTTACTGACGTCGGATGTTTTCTGTCTGTGTGTAGTTTTCACGACCTCCCTATGACCCGCCTGGACACTCAATTTTCTCCCACACCCCAAAGACGTGCATGGTTTGTAGCTTAATTGGCCCTCTGTAGATTGCACCTCGTGTATAATGAGTATGATAAAGTGGGATAACATGGAAGGTGTGAATTGGTGATCATTGTTCTTTGTATAATCCAAAGGGCCATAATACCATGGTACATAGGAACAACATTAGGCAATCCAGCCCATCGCGTTTCCTCCGCCATTCCAAAGTGGCTCATCAATTATTTCCTCTCAACCCCATTTTCCTGTGTTTTCCCCATACCCTTTGAATCTGAATCAAAACGCTGAAAATATTCGCTTCAAGAATATCCTGACTAATCCTCCACAGCCGTATGTGCAATGAACTCCAAGCACTGCCTCCATACGTTAATACAGTCACCCCAGGGAATCATTCTTGTAAACCACATCTAGGCGTTCTCCAACCCCAGCACAACCCTCCTCAGATGCGGGTCCCAAAACCGCTCAGAATGTTTCAAACGTGGCAATACCAGCTTGCTATAAAGGTTCTACTTTAAATCCTTACCTAATACGTATCGCTGCCCCAAACGATCTGTTTTCCTTGTTGTACCTTTAAATCAATTCAGTTATTTGATGGCAGTTTTTAATTTATTCTTTCCGCATCCTCCTTGCTCCGGCGTTCTGTGTTTACTGTTCGTCAACTATTTTATTTCCCAGATTTTATCTCAGTAATGGTCCATCAGACTCCGGGCGTTCTGTCCGGAACGCTCGGCCAGAAGGCAGAGGCAAAGTGTTTTGTGGAGGGCAGTACAAGCAACATTAATTACATGTACTGGTACAGACAATACCCCGGAGGGGGGCCACAAAACCTGTTCTATTCTACAACTGAAAACAACGTGGAGCCAAAGACGCCGGTGGCTGGGTTTACATTCGGCAGAGAGACCGAACATCCACGAGTTCCACTTAAAGTCCTCCGCCTTGCAGGCGGATTCGTCGGCCGTGTATTTCTGTGCCTGGAGTCTGCACGGCGACTCAGAGAGACGGTGGAGACACACAGGAACCTCATTCCCTCTTTCGATTACAGTTAGCGCCCCCTCCGGCAGCGATATTTCTGTACTGTCCCTCGTCTATCCGAGTATATATCTTCACCTTGATAGACACAAGATGCTGGATTAACTCAGCGGGACAGGGAGCATTTCTGGTGAGAAGGAATGGGTAACGTTTCGGATCGAGACCCTTCTTCAGATTGATGTCAAGGGAGTGGAAGGTATATAGAGAAGAACGCGTATAAACAAGGAAGTGTAAGGTGTGAAAACAGGACAAAGGGAATGCAGATCAAGGCAAATGTAGAATAGATAATTGTTAGTTGTGTGAAGGTGATAACGTTATTACCTCTGTTTTATATTTGTTTGCATTGTTGTTACCTTCTCCCAACTAACACTGATCTATTCTATTCATTTTGGGAACAGAAAGGGCAATAGGACAGAGTTATTCGACGAGGGAAGAAGTGAGTGCAACGGTACATGAAGGAGAGAAACGATCTAGGCGAAGATATATCGTCGGAGAGACGGGGGAGCAGCACAAACACCTTACGGCTGAGGCCACGATCATTGTCAGGAGAAGGATGGGTGAGGTTTCGGTGTGTCTTCCCGTTTATCCGTGTCGCTGTGCAGACTCCATGCGCAGAAATACACGGCCGACGATTCAGCTTCTAGGCCCGTGGACCAAATAGAAATCATTGCTGTTCGGTCTCTTTGAGCCTGTGCTCGCTGGAGTTCAGAAAACTGAGGGGGGATTTCATTGAAACATAGCGGATAATGAAAAGCTTGAATAGACTGGTTGTAAAGTCGTAATGTTTAAAAGATGATGTTTTGCAGAATGGGAGAGCCCAGAACCACACCTCGCCACCCCCCCCCCCCCCCCCCCCCCCCCCCCCCCCCCCCCCCCCCCACCCCCCCCTAATGGGAGAGCCCAGCAGAACCCACGCGGCCACTGCTTTTGACAATTACAAATTATTGTTATTTTGAATGGAAATGAGTAAGGCATTTATTTAGCCAGTGAATCTGTGGAATTCATTGCCACAGATAGTTGTTAAGGTAGTCATTGGGTATTTTCGAAGCGGAGATTGACAGGTTCTTATAATTAGTAAGGACGTCATAGTTACGGGAATATTGATTTACGATATGAAATAAAGGTAGGTATCAATGAGGTTTAATGGCCTAATGCTGTACTATGTCACAAGTCCATCCACAACTTGCCACAGGCACCATGGATTGTTCCTCAGGATCGGTGCTGAGGGTGGGCACGGTTTTTTTTCATCTATATTTCAACCTCTTGGCAATATTTCTCGTCATTTTGGTATCAAAATTTTCACTTGCTGACGCCGATGGATCACAACTTTACCTGGCTCCGCGACGAAACCAAACACCACCCCTTCCCACAATGCCCTCCACCACCTGTCTTCAATCTATTAGCAATATGGATTGTCACTCAACCTTCTAAAAATCTCAATGGAAATATAAAACAGAAATGCGCCAGCAAATAAAATGCATTATTATTATTATTATTACTTATTATTTTATTATTATTATTATTATTATTATTATTATTTTGATATATTATTATTATTATTAAGATGTTACAGCCTCATGTGAATTCACGCCTTCATTCATCATTTGCTTATCTAGTTCTGATTGGTTATTCCACCATTTCATTCACATCCGACACACACTGACGGAGGGAGGATATAGTATGTGAGCTCGATTAATTAAACCTAATAAACACCGCACGTCTTTGGAATGTGGGCGGAAAACCGGGGAAACCGGAAGCCAGAGGAAAACCCACGCGGGTCTCGAGTCGAGATACGGTCATGCTCCATACAGACCAGCACGCGAGGTGAAATCGGATCCCGGCCCCCCCCACGGGCTGGGTCTTTGGCTGCGGTGGAAGTGTGAAACAGCCACCGTGCCACTGGCTAAGGAAGTTGGTTGGGGGGGAAAGGGATCATATGAAGACAGAGATGTGGTGGATGTAGGGGGAAAAGATAAGAGAGGAGGAAAGGTGTGGTTGCAAAAGGAAAAGTGTTAGGAAAAGAGGATGCGGAGAAGCAGATTGACGGAACCTAATTTATTGGACGAAATAGGTCAAATCAATGCGATACGAACTAGAAAGGAAGAGAGCAGCAAAGAAGAATGGACAGGTTGTTTACTGTCACTCACAGTGCATGTTGATGATCAGACGCAGTATCAAAAATATATTTCTTCCGAGATGTTTCTCTCAGTACCTGAGAGTGGTGCATTGAAACACGGAGCGATGACAGATGGCATACCTCAATCTCACTCTCGGTTTGATCTCTCGGAGTGGGCGGTATAAAAAGAGGGGCGTTATCCGACCCATAATCCATGGAAGCTTATTGTCAGAGAGATTGGACTTCTCTGTCTGCACAGTGACTTTTTGCTGTACGCTATCTGGGCTCTGAAAGGAGTATAAAACTTATGTTGGGCACTCTCCCGGGGAGTTGGTGCGCCATTTTATATGCAATTGGTGCTGGCGATATTAACCGCGCAATCGACTAGTACCACTTCACATCCACCAACCTGGCGGGAGTACGGTTCCCGCGGACAGGAGCATACTAGGTCCGATCTGTTGCGCTCGTCCGTTGATGTATGTCCTTGGAAAAGAGACGAGTGAAGTGAAGAGTTTTCAAAGTGAGATGAAGATAGAAAAAAAAGAAAGAAGAAAAAAAAACCTCACAAATATAAAGAGAAAAAAAATAAAACATAACACTTCATAATAAAACGAACAAATAAAGAAAAAAGCAAAGGAAAAAATGGGGGAATGAAAGATAACGGAGGAAGAAACCAGAAAAAGAAACAGATAGAATCAAAGAAAGATAAGAAAGAAGAATATAAGAATAGAAAAAGAAAAGAAAAATGAAAGAAGAACAAAGAACAAGAAAAGATAGAAGAAAAGAGAAAGAAAAAAGAAAAAAAGACAAGAATGAAAAAAAAGAAAAGAAGAAAGGAAAGAAAGAACGAAAGAATGAATGAAAGAAAAAAAGGAAAGAAATTGGAAGGAAGAACGAAAGAAATGAAAAAGAAAGGAAAGACAGAAAGGAAGAAAGAGAAGTGTGTCAAGAACGAAAGAAAGAGAATAAAGAATGAGAACGAAAGTAAGAAACAAGAAAGAAAGAAAAAAGAAAGAAAGAGGAAGAAAAGAAAAGATGGGAAAGAAAAGAAAGAAAGAAAAGAAAGGAAAGAAGGAGAAAATAAGTAAATAAATAAATATAAAGAACAAAAGAAAATAATAGGAAAGACAGATCGAATAAAAAGAGGGAAGTAAGCCAAATAAGAAACGAATGAAACCAAAGAGGAGGAAAGAGAAAGAAGAAAGAAGAGGGAAGAAAGAAAAGAAAGGAAAGAAAGAAACGAAGAAAGAAGGGGAAAAGAGATGAAAGATTAAAAAGAAGAATAAGAAAGAAGAAAGAAGAAAGAAAGAGGAAGGAAGGACGAATGAGGATAGAGAAACAAAGTAAGAAAGGAAAGAATGCATGATTGAATGATGGAAAGAAGAAAGAAAGATAGGAAAAACAGAAAGGACAACACAAGATAAGAATGGAAGGAAAGAAAGGAAAAATTGACATAAAGCTAAGGAGGTAAGAATGAAAGATTGAAGAGAGAGAGAAAAAGGTAAGAAAGAAAGAAAGAAGATAAAAGAAAGAAAAAGAAAGAAGAAAGAAAGGAAGAAGATCAAGAAAAAGAAAGAAAGAAAAGAAAGAAGAAAGAAGAAAAGATAATGAGAAGAAAGAAAGATAGAAGGTTGAAGAAAAGGAAAAAGAAAAGAAAGATAAGAAGATAAGGAAGACAAGAAAAGAAAGAAAGAAAGGAAAAGGATAAGAATGAAAAGCAACATGAATGAAGAAAAAAAAGAAAAAGAAAAGGAAGGAAAGAACGAAGAAAGAAAGAAAGGAAAGAAAGAGAAGTTAAGAAACGAAAAAGAAAGAAATAAGAAAGAACGAAGAGTAAGAAAGAAAACAAAGAAAGAGAGAAAGGGAAAGGAAAGAATATATAAGAAAGAAGACAGGAGTCGAAACGAAAAAGAAAGAAAAGATAAGGAAAAATGAAGAATATGAAGAAAGAAAAGAAGAAAGAAAGAAAGAAAGAAAAAACAGAGAAATCAAAGAAGAGAAGAAAAAGGATAAGAAAAAGAAATAAAGAAAAGAACAAGAAAGAATAAGAGAAGAAAGAGAAGAAAAGAAAAGAAAAGAAAGAAACAGTAAAAGAAAAGAAAGGAAAGAAAAGATAAGAAAGAAAGGATAAAGAAAAAGAAAAGGAAAAAGAAAGAAAGGAAGGGGAAAAGATAAAAAGTAAGAAAGAGAGAAAAAGAAAAAGAAAGAAAGAGGAAGAAGAACAAGGATACTATTACGGAAACGAAGAATGAAAGAAAGAAAAAAGAGAAAGAAAGAAATAAAGAAAGAAAGAATGAAGAAAGAAAGAAAGAAAGAATGAATGAAAGAAAAAAAA
>JAVHYY010000485.1:0-2500 GCA_035221665.1 Okamejei kenojei | reverse complement strand
AACGAAGAAGATAGAAGAAAAAAGAGAGAAATAAGCAATATAAATAATAATAAAGAAAAGAAAGATGAATGAAAGAAAAAAAAAAGAAAGAAAGGGAAGGAAGAACGAAAATGAAAGAAAGAAAGGAAAAAGAAAGAGAAGTAAATAAGAACGAAAGAAGAAATAAAGAAAGAACGAAAGTAAGAAAAACAAGAAAGGAAGGAAAGACAACAAAAGAAAGAAGAACGAAGAAAGAATTTTAGAATGAAAGAAAGAAAGAAAGAACGAAAGAATGAAAGAAAAATAGAAAGAAAGGAAGGAAGAAAGAAAGAAAGAAAGAAAGGAAGAAAGAGAAGTAAGAACGAAAGAAAGAAATAAAGAAAGAAAGAAAGTAAGAAAACAAGAAAGAAAGAAAAAAAAGAAAGAAAGAACGAAAGAAAGAAAGAAGGAAAGAAAGAAATGAGAGAAACAGAACGAACGAAAGAAAGGAAGGAAAAGAAAGGAGGGAAAGAAAGAAAGAATAATAAAGAAAAGAGAAAGAAAAAGAAAGAGAAAGAAAGAAAGAAAAGAAAGAAAAATAGAAGAAGAAGAAAGATAAGAAAGAAAGAAAGAAAAACAAAAGGAAAGAAAAGAAAACCGAAGAAAAGAAAGAAAGGGAAGAAAAGAAATAAATAAGAAAGAAAAGAAATAAGGTGAGAGGGCAAGAAAGTAAGAGAGAAAGAAAGAAAGAACGAAAGAAGGATAGAAAGAGAGAAAGAAAGAAAAATAAATAAAGAAAGAAAGTAAGAAATAAAGAATGTCAGAAATAAATAAAGACAGAAAGCAAGAATGAATGAAAGAAAGAAAGAAAGAAAGAAAGAATGAAGAAAAAAGAAGAAAGAGAAAGAAAGAAAGAAAGAAAGAAAGAAAGAAAGAAAGAAAGAAAAGAAAGAAAGAAAGAAAGAAAGAAAGAAAGAGAAGGAAGGACGAATGAAAGAAAGAGATAGAGAACAAAGTAGGAATGAAAGAATGAATGAATGAATGAAAGAAAGAAAGACGGAAATACAGAAAGGGAACAAGAAAGAATGGAAGAAAGAAAGAAAAATAGACATAAAGATAAGGAGGTAAGAATGAAAGAAAGAGAGAGAGAAAAAGAAAGAAGAAAGAAAGAAAGAAAGAAAGAAAGAAAGAAAAAGAAAGAATAAGATAAGGAAGATAAGAAAGAAAGAAAATGAAAAGGGAAAGGTCAGAGTAAGAAGAAAGAAAGAAAGAAGAAAGAAAAGAAAAGAATGAAAGAGAAAGAAAAAGAAAGATAAGAAGAAAGAAGAACAAGAAAGAGAGAAAGAAAGAAAGAAAGAAAGAAAGAAAGAAAGAAAGAAAGAAAGAGAGAAATAAGTAAATAAATAAATAAAGAACAAAAGAAAAAAGAAAGACAGATCGAAATAAAGAGGGAAGTAAGCCAAATAAGAACGAATGAAACAAAGAGGAAAGAGATTGAAAGAAAGTAAGATAGAAAGCAAGGAAGAAAGAGAAAGGATAAGAAAAGAAAGAAAAGAAAAAGAAAGAAAAGAAAATGAAAGATAAGAAAGAAAGACAGAAAGAGAATGAAAAGAAAGAGAAAAGAAAGAAAAAGAAAGAGTAAGTGAAGAGAAGAAAAAGATAAAGAAAGAAAGAAAAGGAAGAGATGAAAGGAAAGAGGATAGAGTACAAGAGTAAGAACGAAATATTGCATGAATGATGAAAGAAAGAAAGAAGGAAATACAGAAAGGAAACAAGAAAGAATGGAAGAAAGAAAGAAAAATAGACATAAAGATAAGGAGGTAAGAATGAAAGAAAGAGAGAGAGAAAAAGTAAGAAAAAGAAAGAAAGAAAGAAAGAAAAGAAAGAAAGAAAGAAAAAGAAAGAAAAAAAGAAGAAAAAAAAGAACGATAGACAGAATTGAAATAAAGACAGAAGAATGAATGAAAGAAAGAAATGAATGAAAGAAAGGGATAAGAATCGAAATAAAGAATGAAAGATAAGAAATAAAAAAAGAAAGAAGAAAAAAAAGAAAGAAAATAAAGAAAGTAAAGAAAGTAAGAAGAAAGAAAAGAAAGAACGAAAGAAAGAAAGAAAGAATGAATGAAAGAAAAAAGAAAGAAAGGAAGGAAGAACGAAAGAAAGAAAGAAAGGAAGAAAGAGAAGTAAGAACGAAAGAAAGAAATAAAGAAAGAACGAAAGTAAGAAAACAAGAAAGAAGAAAAGAAAGGAAAAGAAAGAGAAAGAAAGGAGAAAGACAGAAAGAAAGAAAGAAAGAACGAAAGAAAGAGAGAAATAAGTAAATAAATAAATAAATAAGAAAAATGAATTGAATGAAAGGAAAAAAGAGAAAGAAGGAAGGAGAAACGAAAGAAGAAAGAAAGGATAGAAGAGAAGTAAGAAAACGAAAAGAAAGAAAGAAAGGAAAGAAGAACGAAAGTAAGAAAACAAGAAAGAAAGAAAGAAAAAAAAGAAAGAAAGAACGAAAGAAAGATAGAAAGAAAGAAAGAGAGAAATAAGTAAA
>JAVHYY010000484.1:35000-67500 GCA_035221665.1 Okamejei kenojei | reverse complement strand
TCTCTCTCACTCACTCTCTCTCACTCTCTCTCTTTCTCTCTCTCAGTTTTCCGGTGTGCATTAAGAAACATTCCTATGTTTCACTAGCTTTACAATTAGATATATTGGGTACATCACGGCTCTCTTCATCTGCTCTCTGAATTTGTTCTGTGTCAGGACATATATTGCCGTGTTTGTACAGGTATCTCAAAACTTGAAGCATGAACCCAACTGATTCGAATCACTCTGCCTCGACATACGGAGTCCGAATACACGCTCGGACATATAATTACTTGTGTGCTCCATAACAATAGAAAACTGCCGGATATACAGAAGAGAGAACAACGGATTTCCTTCGGTTCTCCATCTCCGGGTCATTATCTCCAGTATTACTGCCACGGATCCCTCTGCGGACTCGAACGGACATTAAAATGTGTCTGGCGGTCAGTGAATTGAGCAACAGCAACAACAAGAACGGTAACCACGCAATTAAGCTGTACATCAGCAGCTCAAATGAAACCCATGACGTGAAGTGTAAGAAATCCTGTTTCAAGACGCAGCCCCTGGGTGTATTGTCCATATTGTATTCTGGGTCCATTGTAAAATACCAGGGCACACTTATTAAACAGCTAAATACGCTCACAATCCAGATAATAACTGATGCCGTTCTCTCGGTGCAATACTTTGCTTTCACATTCTGATAGCAAATGGCCAAGAATCGATCCAATGTAAACGCGACCGTCAACCAGACAGAGATTAGCGTGGCTGCAAAGGCTAGGACCGCGTTAGTGGAGCAGACAGGCGTGATGTTCAGGAATGAATGTGGAAAATACATCACAAAAACCGTTCTCAATAAGACGTCGGTGATGATGACAAGGAGATCGGCCATTGACATTCCCACCAGGTAGCGAGTGATGCATTTGGAGAGACCACACTCCGCCCGGGACAGGATCAGTATCGTCAGCAGGTTCACTGCAAGCGAAAAAAGAAACATAAGTAATTCATAGCTGTGATCAGCGACGACTCAGAGAAACAATTTACCGCGGACAACGCTTTACCAGAAAGATAGAAGCTGCAGGAGCAATTCCGTGGGTCAGGTAGCATCCCTGGAGAAAATGGATAGACAACATTTCAGGTCGGCGCCGTTCTTCAGACTGATTGTGCGGGAAATAAAGGCTGAAGAAAGGAGATGCAAGACAAAGCGTGGCAGGTAGCAGGTGAACGCAGGCAGGAGGGAACGTGGGGGGGGGGGGGGGGGGTGGGCGTCGATACGCTGATGTTTGGACAAAGGCGAGAGATGCAACTATCAGAACTTTTGATACAAGAGGATTGAAGAGTTGCCGGAGGATGCACGCAGAGGAAAGAGGGTACGTTGAGGAAGAATTGGGAGAGTAGAAGTAGGAGCGAATCTACGTGAGCCACTGGAAAGTTCTTGGCTTCATCGTCGTTTAACGGTGTTCCAGAAGGATGTTGCCTCACCTGTTGAGTTACTACTGCACGTAGTGCGTCTTTCTTTAAAACAATAACTTGTTATAAACATATTGGAGTCTGTCGTGATACCAGATAATTGAGCTATAAGCTATGGCATCAACGACCTGTTTTCAGCATATGCATAATGCAGGTAAAATAAAAATCCATCCACGATATTATTTGACGTCGAATAAACTAAAAGGTTTGGGAAATATTTATGAGAACTACACGGGATATTTCCGCGTTGTTAAATGGACAATATACATTTGTAATGGAGATGAGTTGCATGAGGATTAATGACAAAGTGCAGAAGGTAGGGGAAATGGACCGAGTCAATGCGCATACAAAGGCATTCGGGTAGTGTGTGGTTGGGACGAGACCTGATAATGATGTAGCTGCAGTGTCAGATATGGAGGGTGAGGCGAAGTTGTTCTCGATAATGTAAAGGTGCAGCGCGGACTGGGCAGGGTGTATGTGCAGAGCGATTAGGCAAGGCGGAAGTACGCAGGGATCAGGGCAAGGTGAAGGTGCAGTGGGGATTGCGGCAGGGAGAAGCCGTGGTGGAGAGGTGCTCGGATGAATGCGCGGGTGGGGATTGCGCAGCAGTGAAGGCGAACTGAAGACTAGACAGGGTAAAGATGCACTGGGGACGAGTCACAGTGTAGGCGCCAGTGTGATACTGGCAAGCCGGTTGAAATTGCAATTGCAAGTTTCCATTGTTGAAGCTGCAGCAGAAACGATACCGAGAAGGTGGAACGAGCTGTGTGCATGTCGAATGTAAGTTCATAAGTTCCTAAGTGATAGGATCAGAATTAGTCGACTGTGCATTCAATGATGGGAGATCTATCTCTCCCTAATCCCATTCTCCGGCCGGCCCCATTACCCCTGACACCAGCGTTGAGCAAGAATCCAATGGGTTGGACGAATGACTGACATACGTGGGTTGTCGACAATTGTGACGTTGAGTGCTAGTTTGCCTCGATTCGTGAAACACATTGTCTGGCAAGTGTAGTGTGATTTTAATTGACCAATTCTGCTCGTTCGCTGAATAATGGGCAGAGAGCAGACGAGGTGTAATAGAACTTATCACTCTGCTGGGAACGGCAATGTTATTATAAACGTGAAGGAAACGAATGCATCTCGCAGTTTATGTGCAGGTTAAGATCATCTGCGGCTTTGGTAGATGATCTTAACTGGTGCAAGGCAGAGTGACGGCGCAGTCTGATTCTGGCAAGCCGGGACAGTGGTGGCCGGATAGTGTTATTACCCATAGAAAGGGAGTTATCTATTGCACACCGATTAATTCACGTTCCTATCATACACCCATGGACTGGCTCGGTAAACATACGATTGTCAGGGTGAAAGCTTATCTGGACATTAATTGAATGTATGCTGTTGAATCGTGATGCACTCTCGGTCTACTCCCTTCTG
The DNA here is from genome assembly GCA_035221665.1 of Okamejei kenojei. NCBI lineage: Eukaryota > Metazoa > Chordata > Chondrichthyes > Rajiformes > Rajidae > Okamejei > Okamejei kenojei. The sequence goes on along the minus strand of JAVHYY010000484.1, from coordinate 64,620 downwards.
GAGTTTGCATTAATTGTGAATAATCATGTCTTAAATTGAACACCTTCATGCAAATAACAGTACCAACCAGAACGCAGGAAACATATATGTAGGTCCCGCCTCGCTTACCTCATATCTGCCGGTTGTCAAACATTGTAATGTCCATCTCCTTCCATTCCACACTGACCTTTTCTGTCCTCCATTGCAGAGTGAGGCCAAACGCAAATTGGAGAACAGCGTTTCATATTTATCTTGGGAAGTCTCACAGCCTGGTGGTATGCATATTTCAATTCGCTCACTTCATTTTCCCGGGATTCCCTCTCACTGGATCCACCCTCTCCGACCAAAGTCGCAGCAGCCTCGTGTTTTTCGCTCCTAAAAAAACTACAAAAAAGCTAACAGAATTCATGACCCCGCTATTATCGTTATGTTTTGCATATGTTTTTTGTCATTGTTCTATACTCTCTCTACATCATCGCCTTCGTCTGTCGTTTTCCTTTCCCGTGAATTTCCGTCTGAAGAAGGATCCCGAACCGAAATAGCACCCATCCCTTCACTCCAGAGATGCGGCCTGTCCGGCTGAGCTACTCCAGCGTTTTGTGTCCATCTACAAAAAAACTCTTTTCTTGAAGCAAAGCTCCAACAGCCAAATGACCAGTGGAATGTATTTCCCGACTGCGTAGAGTTTCCACTGTGCCCACATATAAACAGGTAAAAAGCGATGAAAGGCTAGCACGCGGCTGAAAGCGCACATAAAACCATGTTCCGAAGGTCAGTTTCGTGGTCTGATCTAAATTTCCTGAAACGGAAGGAACGTCCTTGTACGGTACGCTAATTTCGAGTCAGTGTTCAGACAGGTTGGGATTCGAGGACCTCAATTCCTGTCTTAATTTAGTGGTTACTCCGCAGATTATATCGGCATCGTGCTATTCTGCTCTCCTCACACTGCCTGACCGTTCCGCATAAAATCGAAAAGTCACTGCCGACCTGGCATCAGGCATTCGTTCACACATTCACAATTGCAACAAAAAACATTGCCTGAGATCACAGTTTACATTATGACACGGGGTTAACTCGAATGCAACGTTGGATTGAGAAAATACTGCAAGCAGTATGAAGAGAGAGTGCAGCAAACAATCTGTGTCTCAACTGAATTGACGGAGCAACCCTGTGAAGGAAGTAACAGCAAGTACTATTTAACCGAGCGAAGAAAGAAGCAACTGGAGCAACTGGAGCTTTTCAGACAGCATTTCTGGAGAAAAGTAACTGATGCGTTTCGGTTCCATCCCCTTTCTTCGGACTGAGAGTGGGGTGAAGAAAGTGAAATTAGAAATGTAGACGATGATTTAGAGAGAAAAATAACAAACTAAGGAGGGACTCGCAAAAAAAGGTAAAGCAGACAGCTCATTGTTGATTGATTTAGGTGAGAACGAGTACATACAAATGACCCAACAAGACGACTTTGAAGCCGTTACGACGTTGTGTGGGGGATGAATGGATAGATAGGGAATGCAGAGGTTACTTGAAATAAGAACAATCAATATGCCACCCACTCCAAGTTCTAAGCTGAGGAGGTCAACGTGGTAGGGCGGCTTATCACGAGGGGATAGACAGGCAACGTTTCGTATCTCAACCTCCCCATTCCCTCCTGCACCGCCGGGTTCCTCCAGGACCTTGTGCTTTGTTCAAGGTTAAAAGAAATCTGCAGATTCTGGGTTAACAGCAAACCCGGCAACATTAGAGTCAACAAGATGAAGTACATTTCTTAGAAGTGAATGTCGACTCACCGGAATACCAATCGCTGCCAGAACGGGATAATAAATGGCCATTATTGATCCAATATCCAACTTCCCATTTTTTTCCAAAAGTGACGATTCCGCGGCTGATGTATCACAGCAGCCCAGTGCCAAACTAGTGCCGAGATGTCAATACTTCTCTTAATATAGAGGACAGATGTCCCGAGCGACACCAGTCTCCTCATTATTGACACTAGTTACAGTTTAAGAAAAAAACAAGGTACGTCAAAAGCTCCCAGGATAATACATCTATTGGGATCAGCAATTTACAATAACACGTTAAACAGCAGAATGCCATTTTAAAATTACAGAGAGAGCGCATTGGGTGAAAGTTTCAATTATTACTTCTGCGAAAAATGTAAATGATCTATAGTGAAGTCAGTTTATTATCTGAAAGGTATCCGATTAGGAACGGCGGAGGTGTTCGGAGACTTTGTGTCGTTATTTATCGGTCACTGAAAATAAGCATGCAGGAGTGGCAATAGACAATAGACAATAGGTGCAGGAGTAGGCCATTCTGCCCTTCGAGCCAGCACCGCCATTCCATGTGATCATGGCTGATCATCCACAATCAGTACCCCGCTCCTGCCTTGGAATAATTCATGCAAATTGGCTTTCATAGAGCGAGTTGATTTGAGTATAGGCAAGTGTGATCTACTGCAGTTGGTACAGGGCGCAGGTGTGACCACGCGTGGAGACTATTATTTGCAGTGTTGAGCTGCTAATTTGAGGAGCGACATTCTTGCTATTGCGGGAGTGTAGCGTAGGGTCTCTCGGCTTATTCTCGGAGATGACGCGACTTGACGTATGCTGCAATAATAAATCGACTTGGCTTTCGTTCACTGGAATTTAAAAGTATGAGAGGGGTTCTTATAGAAAACATCTAACATTTAAAATTCTAAGGGATTGGACAGGCTAGATGCAGGTAAAATGATCCCGATGTTGAGGGAGTCCAGAACCAAGGGTCAGAGATTAAGAATAACGGTTAAGCCTTTTTAGGACTGAGATGGGAAAAGCTTTGTCCAGCCAGAAATCTGCGAACCTGTGGAATTCTCTGCCACTGAAGGCAGTGAATGTCAATTCACTCTCTTTATTTAAGGGAGTGTTAGATGTAGCTGTGAGGACTGACCGGAATCAAGGGAGACAGCAGAAACGGTTTGTACTGATTTTGGAAGATCAGGCATGTCAAGTTGAATGGAGGTGCTGGCTTGAAGGGTCGAATGGCCTATTCCTGCACCTATTTTCTATGTTTCTATATTTCTATGTTTTACGAGGAGGACCCATGGAGTGCACTGACGATTTAATACTGGAATTATCTGGTCTGTATCCCGCTCTGGTCAGGAAACTTTCATTGGGGCATCTATGAACATTGCAGCGAATGAAAGCTGATGTTGAAATTTAGATTCCAGCGTCAATAGTCAATAGTTTTATTATTGTCAGAAGAAGACGTCCCAGTTTGAACAATGAAAAACGTACTTGCAGCAGCACAACATATTATGTAAACATAGTCCACGGTAAAGAATATAATAAAGGTGAGAGCAATAATATATTTCAGTTTGCGTCAACAACACATACTCACAAATATACATAGAGATAGATCACTATATAGATATACATATACACATACGTGTGTGGTGAATACATTCTGCTCTCACATAGAAACATAGAAATATAGAAAATAGGTGCAGGAGTAGGCCATTCGGCCCTGCGAGCCTGCACCGGCATTCAATATGTTCATGTCTGTTCATCCAACTCAGTATCCTGTAACAGCCTTCTCCCCATACCCCCGATCCATTTAGCCACAAGGGCCACATCTAACTCCCTCTTAAATATAGCCAATAAACTGGCCTCAACTACCTCTGTGGCATAACAGCCGTGGATCGAAATTGACACTTCTGTAGGGGGACTGGGCCTAACTGATCACCCGCTTGCCAAATATTTAAATCGATGACTTTTCTGTCCTGGGTCTCCTCCATTGTCAGATTGAGGACACACGAAAATTGGAGGAACGCAACCTCATGTTTCACATGGAAAGTTTGCAAGACAGCGGTAGGAATATTGATTTCTCTAACTTCACGAATCCCTTGCAGTTTGTTCTCTCTACGAGCTCCCCCGTTCAAGTCTCATTGTCTAACTCGTTTTCACCAAGCCCACAGCTAACAATGACCTATTTCCTTTATCATGCTAAGTTTCTTGCATATCTTTCATTAATTTGTTCTATATCTCTCAATATCAACGTCTATATCACTCGTTTCCCTCTCGCTTGAATCTAAGTCTGAAAAAAGGTCCCGACCCGAAACGTCACCCATTCGTTTTCTCCAGAGATGCTGTCTGACTCGCTGGGTTACTCCAGGGTTTCGTGTCTATCTTTGATTTAAACCAGCATGTGCAGTTCATTCCTACACATTACACTAACAGGATCAGTTCAATTTCAATACTAGTAGGAAGAAAGATTCCACTGGAGAAAGGGATGACAATGACTGACAAGGGGACGTGAAGGAAAACGTATAAAACATAAAGCGAATAAGTACAACGTTGCAAAGATGAGCGGGAAGCAATATGATTGGGTAATATTTAAAGAACAACAGAAGATCACCAAAAAGAACAATACGGGAGAAAAGATGAGGTACTCCACCATCACCAAACTAAATGCCTTATTCAATATGATTTGGAAAACGCTTCCGATTTCCCTCATAGGTAGAATACGTGCCGTAAAAGTTGATCATCTTCCTTCCGCAAATGCTGCACCTATTTCAATCATTACCGATTTTTCTCCCTAAAATTGTATTTTTAAAAATCGATTCTCTGATCACAAATTATTTGGGATTATAAAACACACAGAATACATAAACTACATATATGTAAACCACCAAAGAAATTGGCGGACATGGCTGCTCCCTAATTTGTTGTAAATTTACTGGGCAAAAAACGAATATTAATAACTTAATCTACTGGATGGACAACACATGCCGACAGGTAAAACTGACTAATAATGAGAGAGAAGACTGTTCGCCTTTTAATATAAGCACGGATTTATCTCTCCAATAAATCTGAAGAAATCAGTATTTTGAGAAAACATCCGATTATCCATAGAACGAATCTGGAAACAAGTGAAAACAACCCTTGAATGAGAATAAGTAAACTTCGTCTCTCACCAACCACCAACAGTCGCTCGTTTCCGCCGTCTGTTTTAGACAAGGCGTTCACACATTGGGAAAAATTAGGAATTAAAAGAACTGGGAGATCTATATGAGATGGGTGACTCTCCTCTCATTTCAAGAATTACAATTCGAAAATACCAGCTGAAAGGTAGCCAATACTTTATATATCATCAAATATGAGACTATCTGAAACACATATTCAAGATTGTCACTCATATATTGCTCCATTACTTACTAGACGAATGAATGTATAGAAAAAAACGGAATCAAATACGTTAATATCGTACCTTTATAATACACTTTTAAATATACAAATCACAACGTCGGAATAATCAGGCGAGCTTGGGAAGATGAATTGGGCATATCAATTTTTAAAGATAGATATGGGAGGAAAGCCTTCTATATAAATACACAACTGTTCTCTTAACGGTAGGCATTCGTTAATACAATTTTAAATACTCCATAGTTTTTATTATTCAAAGTCTAAACTAAATAAAATCTTCCCAAAGGTCTCCCCTATGTGTGATAAATGTCTCCTTCAGGAAGCAACCATAACTCATTATCTTGCCTCCTGTATAAAGTTACATCATTTCTTGAGGGGAATTTTTGAAGTTAATTCTAAAATACTTAAAATTAAAATTGGACCCCGACACAGAGTTGATTACTCTATGTACGTCATAAGCCTATTCTGAGCTTATATTATTTCAAAGCAAACACATTTCCTTGATTATGCCTGATAACGGCGAAAAAACGAATCTTAAATTTTGGAACCACACATCATTTCCCTAACTGTATATGATGTGGAGTACAAACATGCCGATACAACTACATTGGAAATTATAAGGCTTGTCTTGCAGAAAAAACAGATTCATTTTCCCAAGACATAGGGCACCCTTTCCCGAATAACCCTACCCTACAAGGACCAGTATGGGTACACAATATTTGAATTTAAAATTAAACTATGGGTTTGGGTGAGGGAGGGCGGGGGGGGGGAGGGGGGCGAGGGGCATGGTAATTCCCCACTTTTTCCTTTTTACTTTTTTTCTTTTGTTCTCCCTTTTCCTCTCTTCATATCTTTAATCGCACGGTGGCCACACTAAACGGTTGGATCGTCACTAGAGATCCTATCTTTTTACATTTCCGTTTTTCTCTCTCTTGTTCTTTCTTTTCTGCCTTTTTTTGTTTTCGCCTAATTTCCAAGGTTAAAAGGTGAAAATCAAGCTAGTATAAATAATTGTTAATAATAATTTTACATGCCGAATGTTTTATTCTTGTACAATTGCTTCTAATAAAAAATAATTTTAAAAAGACGGGAGGCACGAGATAAGTAGCCAAGAATAAAAGCAGGATAGTAAAAGCTTATTTTTGTATGGTGAAGAGGAAAAATAAGTGAATACCAAAGTTGGAAACTTGAAGACCTGAAAAGGTGAATGTAAATTATGGGGAAACAAGGAAAATAGGCAGATATTGGCAGGCAAACTTTGGATCTGACTCACTAAGAGGGCACATCAATCTTCCTGATATAGTAGTGGCCAAAATCTGGGATGACGGAGGAAACTAAAAGAAATCCACATATAGAACAGGAAAATGTGTTGGATATCTGATGGACTAAGGCTGATAAATCCCCGGGCACCTGATGGTCCTGAATCACAGGTCTTAAGAAGTGGCTCTAGAAACCGTTGGATGCATTGGAGATCAAACCCAATGTTCTATAGATTCAGGATCAGTTTCCTGTTGATTGGAGGTAGCTAATGTAATGATATCAATCCCACTATTTAAGAAAGGCGGGAGAGAGAAAAAACGGGAATTATAGTACAAGCTAGCCTGATACGGTGGGGGAAGATGGCTGAGTCGATTTATAAAAATGAGATATCCGAACATTTGTGATAGCAATAACCGATTCGGTCCGAGTCAGCATGGATTTACGAAGATATCATGCTTCACTAAACTTCTGGAATGGTTTTTCAAGAAGTAACTAAGAAAAATGGCAAGGGAGAGCAGTAGATGTATAGTGTACCTGGACTTTTCAGAAAGCATTTGATAAGGTCCCACATAGGAGATTAGTGGGTGAAAATTAGGGCACATGGTAATTTGGGTAGAGTGCTGACATGATAGAGAAGTGGTTGGCTGACAGCAAATAAGAGCACGGATTTACGGGTCCCTATCAGATTTGGCAAGCTGTGCCCAGTGGGCTTACGCAAGGCTCGGTGCTGGAACCGCAGCTACTTTACAATAATACATCAATTACTGAACGAAATAAGTTCCAAATGAACATTAAGAACATTTGCAGATGACACCAAAACTTGGTGGCAGTGTGATCTGTGACGAAGATGCTATAAATGTCAGGGAGACCTGTCAGAGGATGGTGAGAGTGGACAGATGCATGGCATATGAAGTTTAAAGGTCGGGTAAAATGTGAGGTTGTCCATTTTGTATGCAAAAACAGGAAGGCAGGTTATTATCTAAGTGTCGTCAAGTGGTGAAAGGGGAAGTGCAACGGGATCTGGGGGTCCTTGTACATCATCTATGAAAGTAATATGCATGTACAGCAGGCAGTGAAGAGAGTGAATGGCATGTTGGCCTATCGTAATAATGGAATCGAATATAGGAGAAAAGAGGTGGTGCTGTGTTTTTTAGTGTGTTTATGAATTTTGGGTGGCGTCTTTGTCTTATTTTAGGTAGAGTTGAGTGGTAGGTTTGTTAGTTGGCTGTGTTGTTTGTTTGGTTTTGTTTGTTGTGTTGTTTGTCTGTGTTGTTTTTTTTGTTGTGTTAGTGTCTTGGTGAGTTTGTTTTTGGTTTTGTGTTGGTTGTGTTTTTAGGGTGTGTTGTTTTGCTGTCGTTTTAGGGTGTTGTTGAACGTAATAAGTGGAAATCGAATATAGGAGCAAAGAGGTTGGATTATGTTTTGAGTGTGTTGGGTGGTTGTTAGGTAGTGTTTTTTTTTTTGATTTTTTGTTTCTGGTCTTTTTTTTTTGTTAGTTTTGGGTTTTAGGTGGTTTGTTGTAGGTTCGTTTGTGTGGTGTTAGGTTTGTGTTGGTTTTTGTTTCTACTGTGTAGGTTACTTTTGTTGTAGGGATTTTTATTGTGGTGTTGGTTTTCTGCTGAGAGGTTGTATGATGTGTTGTGGTGTGGCATGGGTTCTAGATTTGATCAGTGGTTCGTGGGATAGTTCATATTTTGAGAACGTTGTAGGTTCTGTACAGGTGATCTTATTATTATGGTGTTTGGTTGATTAGGTTTTTTTGAGTGTTGTATAGGTTTTTTTGTAGAGGTGTGGTTGACTGATTTGTGGGTTTGTTTGTGATAGGTAGGTGTTGTTTTTGTTTGTAGTTTCTTCTTGGTGTTGTTGTTTTGCTGTTTTTTTGTGTCGTGTTGTTCAGGTGTTGGGTTGTTTGTATGTGCTTTGGTTGTTTTGTGTGATATTGGGCGTAGGTGGATGTGTTAGGTTTTCTTTTGTTTCGTTGAGTGTTTTTTGTGTTCAGGTGGTGTTGTTATGTATTAGGTGTTGTCTGTGTGTTTGATGTTGCGTTGTTTTGATGGTGTGGTGTTTGTTGTTGTTGCTTGTTTTTGTGTGTAGGTTGGTTTTTTTATTCAGTTGTTTTTTATTTTTAAGGGTTTTAAGAGTTGTTTTGGTTTTGGTGCTTTAGGTTGTTTTTGGTTTGGTTTATGAGTTTGGTGTTCGGTTGAGTAGTGAATGTGTCAAAGAGGTTTTATGGTCGGTGAGGTTATGTTATAGAATATACTGGTTCGGGGATGGATGTGTAAGTTGGATTGTGGATGTTTTAATGGTGTTTGATGAGATACGTGGAAGAGGATAAGGTTTTTTGTTATTAGTGTATTTTAGTGTGATAGGTAGATACCTCTGTATTATAGCAGTAGTCAATTCAACATGAGCTTAAAAACTGTGTTGAAAACATGTTTAAGTGGATCGTAGATCACTTTAATAGGAGTAACGTTAGGGAATTTAGTGTGAAACGAGGATACCCCTGCAATTTGCTGTAACAAGCTGAACTAAATCTTTGATCAAATTGCACATTAAGCCACTCCACATGTCAGTTATGGACCTATCCATTAACAGCTGCTTCCACTCTATCTTCCCTAATTCATGGCCTCATGCTCTTTAATGTGGTTTGTCACATGTAAACTCTTTACCCCATAATCCAGACCTGTTCCCAGTTCACACCAATCGTAAAACGGACGTAAGTGAAATCCACTACCGTGCAAAAATACTCCTATCACCCACTCACCTACCAATACTATGTTTTCCAACCCAAAATAATGTGCAATATGGAATATCCTATGCCGGACTGCAGTTACAGTTTTTAAGAATATTAGTGCACTACCCCAATTACGACTTTCCCATCTAATCCCCTTGCACATAAGTAAGCCCATCAAATGTGAGGAAGTTAAAGCCACCTTCCACAATAACATACAGTATTTGCATTCATCCATAATCAATCGGCATATTGGATGCCTATATCTTCGTTGGCTTTTGCGTTGTATATATTATAATAGTAAGATTAAATGAGAACGTTACCAGATTTGAAGTTGAATCTGATTGTTATGAGGAGTTACGATGAGGGATTACGTGAAGACCCCGTCCAGCACGCATGCGCGACATTTCTTCAAAGCAGCGGTGTGGATTCACAGAAAAATCACAACAATTGAAATTAAATATAGTAAAAAAAAAATAAGAACTTAATTACCAGTTGATCTGTATAATAGAGGTGGGAGCGAGGCCCACGTAATCCCTCATCGTAACTCCTCATAAAATACAGATCAAACTTCGAACTGGTAAGTTCTCATTTAATCTTACTATTTTACTTCGAGTCCGTGAGTGACTACGTGAAGACTTCAAAGCTCTGTGAATCCGAACCGTGAACCAGCTCATGCTTCACTCACTGCCTGAAGACCTTAGAGGGAGGAAGCATGTTATACAATCAACAATAACCTGTTTGGTGAACAATAAAGGTTTATTAATGATAACAAAAAACAGAGAGCTTCCCCCGGCTTAAATTAAATATTAGCTGCAGACTCTAAAATTCTGTCTGCAAATGTACAGTTTCCGCCAGCGGGCTTATTATAAAACCTTTGAAAGTTCTCTCCGAGGACCATCCTGCTCTGGCCAGAATATGGTCCATATGGCACATCCACCTCGCCTATCCGCCGACCGTAGATGCAGTCCTGGTGGAATGAGACTTGTAAACATTAGTATCGACTCCCGCGGACGTTAAGCACCTGCCTTAAGCCATCTTGAAATGTTTGGCTCGTCACCTGACCATGAGGCTTCTGTGGCTTATCCATAAGGCTTTTTCTCTCCCTCTTAAGTTTGTATGTTTGTGTCTATGTAATTGGCGAGATGGGTCTTGGCACACAACCGTGGGTCAGGTGAATATGCCCGGAACTCCATTACTGGAGGCGTGGTACCCTGGCCTAGTTTGTTTGACCAGTCCCTGAATGTGAAATGTGATACAGTCCAATTGACTCCGTCATGCTGTCCAGGCCTTTTTAAAGGTGGAGGGACTGTACCCTTTGAGCTGACACTAGTGCCATGAGCATGACTGATTTCAGTGTAAGTTGTTCCAGCGTGAGTGACCTGGGTGGTGGCCATCCCCTAAGGTACGTCAGTACAATTCTGACATCCCAGATCTGAGTGTACCTAGGCCCTAGGGGGGGAATTGGTGTTAAAACATGCCCTCATGATTTTGACCACTAGTGGATGGGACCCAAAGTCAGTTGTCCTGCTGCTGGAACCAAATAAGCTGACAACGCACTCCTTGGCTGTATTAATGGCGCTGTAGCTGAGTCCTTCCCGATGTAATCCAAACCAGAAACTCCACAACACTGGGTGGCAGTAGCTGTAGTGTATGGTAGTTTCCCGTTTTGGAGCAATACCGTTCCCATTTTCTTATGTTGGTCAGGTATTGTCTCCTGGTGGACTCCGGTGGGATGCGGTCATCATGTTTGATCGGCGTCCTCAGACAGTCCCAGGCCCAGTAGAGGTCTTTTTAGAATCTGCAAGCCAGGAGATTGACTCTGTCATGGCACGGGGTGACTAATGCCTGACACTGGGTGGATTAATAACTCTCGACTGCTGGGGAATTCCAACGGTGTTTCAACAGCCATGTCGAAGGCCACTGGGAACCATGGCTGTGTAGGCCAGTCGGGTATTATCAAGATTCCTGAAGCGGAATCCAATTGAATCTTGCGCAATACCCGACTGATGAGCAGAAGGGAGGAAAAGCATAAAAGAACATTTTCCCCCAATGCAGCGAGAATGCATCAACTGCTGCAGCCTCGGGGTCCTGGTTCCCAAGCGACATACGTTGGTACCTGGTGATTCAGCCTGGATGCAAATAGAATCGATATCTGGTGTGCCATATTGCTTTGTAATTTCAGCAAATATTTTGGGATTTAACATCCATCGATGTTATCATTGAATCTGCGTGACCTGGTGGTCTGCCACTGTAATTTTGCTTACCTGGTAGGTAAGTTGCTGATAACCAAATATGTCTTTCAACACACCATTGCCAGATTAGGTTGGACAAATTGTCACACGATATCGACTTTACACCACCCATGTGGTTGATATAAGCCACCCACCGTGTGTATTATCTAATTGCAACCGGAAAATGTGCATGATGCGTAATTAGATGAATATGCTTTAACCAACCCATAAAACGCTCCCAACAGTTTCTAAGTAGTTGATACCCCCGTTGTCTGTAGGCAAGATGATTTCAAATTTAAGTCCATCTGCCCCCTGTGCTGGATTGCATGTTAGTTGCTCCCCAGCCCCAAAGCACTGGCATCCGTTTGAATGGTTAATACTGGGTTGGTGATTCTTATGGGGACTGGAGCTGAGCCTTTACGTTTCCTTGCCCACCATTGTAACTCTGGAAATGGATTCAGCAGTTGAACTCATAGCTCGGTCAAAGTGACCCTGAGTTTTGCTTTAGTGCGTGCACTTTTGCTCTTTGCAATTTTGATAGTGCAAAGGCCCAAATTGTACAGCTGGAAAAGCTGCTACCATTTTGCCAATAACTCTAGCTACCTCCCTATGGTTGGCTGATGTTTATTCATGAGTTCACGTTGCATGATAGTGCCAATTCTGATGCTTTCCCCTTCGGCAGAGTTACAATCATGCGAACAGTATCATCGTAAATCCCAAGATAGTCCATGGCAGTGGGACGGTGTAAAATTGGATTTATCTGGATGTATGACAAACCCCAAAGTTTCAAACACACGATTTTGGTGGCTGCTACTGCCCAAAAATGGCTGTCTCCAAGGTTTTTCCCTACTATTAAAATGTCGTCTAAATACGCCATGACTATATGCTTTTGTTTCCTCAATAATGCCAAGGCAGGTTTTTTAGTTCCCTATTTTAGTGAACAGCCTTGGAGCGGAGGTTAGCCCATTTGTAAGGGGCTTTAAATTGCCATAGCTGTTTCATCCAGATAAATTTTAAGTATTTACGATGCTCCTTGTGTATGGGTACTGAGTAGTAAGGCATCTTTTAAATCAATGCTTTGCCTAGAAAGTACCCTCTAGAAACCAATAGTCTGGCTGTTTCAAAAGTATCCATCTTGAAATGTATATACACCTGACAGACTTGTTTAAAGTAGTTTAAGTCAATGATGATGCGACGTCCACCATCTTTTTTTGATATTAGTGAAAATATTAGACACAAATTCCAAAGGTTCATGTTTTGTTCTTTCAATTACACCTTTTGCTTGTAACCTCATCAGTTCAGCTTGACCCTCTTGTTTCTCTTTGACTGAGAGGGTGAATACCCTTTGGGGTATATGCTGAACTGGCGGAATGTTTTTCATGAACAAAAGTCAATTTTGTAGCCATGAACGCTCCTGAGTATATACTTGCATTAGTGATGGATTCCCATGCATCCAAAAACAAGTGCAATCTCCCCCCTGTTAGTATAGAGCCCCTACTGCTCATATGCTGAGAGGAACCAGACCCCACCTACCTCCATGGTTATTGGTGCTTCTTCTGCCTCTTCGCTGGGCGAATGAGGCGTCTGCTGGGCTGTAGAGGGTTGATGTTGATCTGATGTTTTTCGAGGTGGCGCATTTTCCATGGGGTCGCTCTGGGCCCTGGCCTAAAAAAAGGCTTACGGGGAATGGTTGCGGACCCGAGCTTTCACCAGTCCCATAGTGTGGTCGACGACTGGTGGACGCCATGGGGTACTGCCGCTGGGTTTGTTAGGTCTGCTCGGTCCCAAACCTGCCCTGGCGAGACCAAAGGTCTTGGATTCTTCCTCTAGGGTCTTTCACCTTTTTTGGAAGGTCTTTCCCAAAGAGCAGAATAGCAGGTTCTGAACCCGGTGTTTTTACAAAGTCCCGCAAATTTTAGGGTTGAGGGCAGGCTTGATAATTTCGTTCCGTAAATTGTTTATTTCATATTGAGTGGTGCACAGCAGAGCTAATGTGTCTTGCTGATATTGTGGAGATGTCCACACCATCAATGGACCGAGCATAAGATGTTATTCCTGCAGTCAGGAGTTTAAGGATTTTCTGGAGCTTCAACTCCAGGTTCCTGATGTTCTGCCCCAAATGTCCCCAAATTTGGCTGTTTACAGCGGGTACATTCAATGATGTACAATTTACAGGGGCTGTATATAGTTCAAGAGCCTCATTGACCACCTGTTCTTGTAGGGGTTTTGAGGACAGGTGGTTAATGCTGGCTGCAAGTTTTTTTCGGCTCTAATGGCCGACCCGCTTGTGGAATGGCCACGTAGCGGTTGACCACACCCAGCAGCTCTTTCCTGATACCTGTACACCCTGCGTACTCCCGATATCTTCAGCCAGTGACCCCTCGTCTTGACCAGCCCAGACCTGGTCGCCAATGCTGCCTACAAAAGAAGGTGAAGCAATGGCCAGTGCCGTAAAGGGCACTGCGGGAGTGCCTGAACTCCCTTGGCGAGGCTGCTGCTGCTCTCTCAGCAGATCTCGCTGGAGCAATTGCTCCATAAGCCGTTCCATGCGGCTTAGGCGGCTGCCTGTGTCGCTCTCGAGCGGTGAGGCATCTTCATCCGAATCGTCGGACACTACCGCCCGGTTCTGGCTGCACGTACCTCCAGCCCGCTGCTCAGGCAGCACGAGCGGTGCTGGGCTCGGCTCGGTAGTTATACACGCCGCCTCTTGCCCCCCTCCAAAGAGCATTCCTCAATGAGGACGAACGGGGGCGAGCTGCAGACTTCTTTCCTCTGGTCTTGCTCATTCTTTCTGAAAACAAGCAGACCACAAGTAGAAAAAGACACACGGCCGACGGTAAAACTTACCCTGTCGGCCCGACTTTTCAAATTGTAGCGGGAGCGCCTTGAACTCCCGTTCGTCGCGGGGTGCACTGCATGAACGCTAATGTCGCGCATGCGTGTTGGACGGGGTCTTCACGTAGTCACTCACGTGACTCCGAAGTAAAATCCCATTTGTGTGATTGATCGTTTTCTGAATTTTAGCTCAACACGTAGCGCCTCAGTAATCGTACATTTCTGTAGTGCTCTCTGAGTGGCGCCGTGCCATTCTCAATGATTCCAATACAACACCTCCACCTATTTTGCCTCCCTTATATCGGGAGGAATTATGATTTACAAAAATAGGTGAAGGTCATTTAAAGGTCATGATAGGAGAGGCAGTACATTGATTTCGATGGCGATGAGACTCGAACGTGTGACGAATTTGGGTGAGCATAACATTGGAGGATTAGAAAAAGACGTAACGCTGGAGTAATTCAAGGGGCAAGGCAACATCTCAGGAGTAGATTGGCGGGTGATGTTTCGGATCGTGGATCTTCTTCAGACCAACTGTGGTGCCAGTATGGGAGCTGGAAGGGTGTGGGATTGGAAGCTGATACTGGACTATACTTATATATATATATATGTGTGTGTATAGATGAGAGACAGAAAATGCTGGAGTAACTCAGCAGGACAGTCAACATCTCTGAAGAGAAGAAATTGGTGACGTTTCGGGTCGAGATCCTTCTTCACACCTATGGCAGGGGAGAGAGAGAGAGATACCTAAATACCAGTTAACGCACTCCACACAAACAAAGCCGTAGACTCGCCCGCAAGTGCATCTTTGTAAACACCTTAGATAGATGCAAACTGTTGGAGTAACTCAGCGGGGACAGGAAACATCTCTGGAGAGAAGCCCTTTCTTTAGACTGGTATCAAGGGGTGAGGAGGTGCATGGATAAGGAAGTGTACTGGTATGGTCATGTAATGTGTAAAAACAGGACAAAGGGAATGAATATCATGGAAAATGTAGAAAAGATCAACAGGAGAAGGTAACAACAAAGCAGACGGAGATAAAATGTAATCGGAAACAGGAAGACTGGTCGCAGAACTGGGAAGGGGAAGGGTTGGAGAGAAATGGAGAGCAAGGGTTACTAGAAATTAGAGAAATCAATGTTCCTACCGCTTGTGTGTACGCTGCCCAAGTGAAACGTGAGGTGCTGTTCCTCCAATTTCAGATGACCCTCAGTCTGACAATGCAGAAGGCCGAAGACAGAAAGCTCAGTGTGGGAATGGGAGGACGAGTTACAGTGTTTAGCAACCGTGAGATCAGGTAGGTTTCGGAGGACTGCTTCACTTACAAATAATATCGAGGTCCTTGGATGGAATCGAGGGGTGGGGGGTATAGGGAAATCTGCAGTTCCTCCCTACACATTTTGTAAACACCTTCCTGCTTACAGGCCATGCACGCCCGATCTAAGTGCACACTTCTGCAGGCGAACTGTACCCACGTGATCTGCCGTTAGCCAAACCTTTTAATTCCCCCTTTCCATTCCCGCACTGGAACATTTCTGTCCTGGGCCTCCTTTATTGTGAGAGTGAGGCCAACGCAAATTGGAGGAGCATCACCTCATATTTCGCTTGGGCTGCTTGCAACCCTAAGGCATGAATATTGATGTATCTAACTTAAAGTAACCCTGCATCCTCTCTCTCTCCGAACTTCCCAAAACCAAGTGGTTGTTTTAGATGCAACATATTTGTGGAGTTCATTGTTTGTAACTCGTTTTCCATCGGCCCACTGCTGACAATGGCCCGTTTCATTCATCATCGTTAATTTTGTGCATATCTTTCTTTCATTTGTTCATATGACTGTACGTCACTGTCTAATCCCTCGTGTGTCTCTCCTCTGACCCTCAATCTGATGAAGGGTCCCGACCCGAAAAGTCACGTATTCCTTATGTCTTGAGATACTGTCTAACCCGCTGTGTCAACACCCCAGCTGTTTGTGTCTCTCTTCCGTTTCATCCAACATCTACAGTTCCTTACCACACATTACTTCCCCCATGTTCATCCCCGGTTCCCTTACTTTATCACCCTGATCCCTCCATGTTGCTGAAAAATGATGATTCTGCACTTTGATCAAATGGCCTCTAACGGCTCCCACCGTCAGTTGCGGACCCACCCATGAACAGTTGCTTCCAATCTACCTTCGCCAGCTCATACCTAATTACATTGTAAGTCTGGGTGATATTGTTTATTTTTCATAGTCAACAGTTAGAAACAAAATGGGAGAAAAAGTGTAGTCCACGATGAGGGTTTATTTTCTTCAGAGGCTTGTCTGCCCGAAACGACACCCATTCCTTCCCTCCAGAGGTGCTTCGTCTCCCTCTGAGTTACTGCAGCATTTTGTATCTATAATTAAGGATATTGTACTCTGCTTTTACACAAGTAAGGACATTCCCCCGCCATGCAGACCCGTTCCCATTTCAAACATGGATGAAGTGGTGAAGTGGTGATCGCTACCTCCAAAAATACCCCATCAGGGTAACACCCAGTCACCTAGCCACACTCGTTTCCCAATGCAATGTCCAACATGGCCTCTCCTCGAGCTGGGCTACCATTCATCGTTTAAGAAATCATTCCGAATTACTGCCTAATATATTCTGCCGCCTGTAAATAAACCTCGCCAATATTGAGTAAGATGGTCGCCCGTCACAATTTCTCTGCTGTTTTTGCTTCCATCCGTAATCAATCTGATTACGTCTGATCATTCTTCTTCCGTTGGCTCATGCGTGGCCTATAGTATAAACCTACTTGTGTGGATGCTCGTTTTTTAATATTTAGTTTTAGCTCAACCCTTAAAGGCTAAAAAAACGTACATTATTGTATGTGCTCTCTGATTACCACCGTGCCATTTCTCCTGATTCAAGACTCACAACTCCTCGACTTTTTCGCCTCGCTCATATTGGGGAAGAATGATGAAATAGAGATGCCAATATAGGTGCCATCCTATCTCTCCATTATTAACCATTTTACTTGTTGGCCTGTGTTGTCCAACCAATAAATTACATTTTTAATATTCGTTGCCCCAATAATAATATTAAAAAATTGGTAGAGCCAATCCATCATTTTCTTTCGGCTTACGTAGGTGCCTGTTATGGATTTTATTTGTTTTATAATCACAAATAAAATTTGTAATCAGAGAATCAAGTTGTTGTTTTTTTTTAATTAGGAAGATATATCGGTATTTGATTGAAATAAGTACAGAATTTGTGGGCGGAATATCATCTTTATGGCATTTAATCTGCCTATTAGGGACGTCGGAAGTGTTTTACAAAATTGAGTAAGAGCATTTAGTTTTAGTAAGTAAAGGAGGAAAGTTTGCATTTACATAGAGAAGTGTATGTTCTAGCTGCATGAATACCAAAACATTTCATTTTTCCTGTAGCAATTCTGAAAAGGGAATTTTAGGAGGTGTGTCGGCTCTTGAGGATTTATGGACATAATTTCACTTTTCCAGTTTATTTTATATCCTGAAAAGAAACCGAATTCATCTATAAAAATTTAATATACTTGGAATGCTAACTTGGGAATTTGGTGATATAATAGTAAATTCAACTGCATATAACGACATTTTATTATTGTAGTATTTTAGTGTTAGAGCCGTAAATATTCGGATGTACTCTTATACTTTCCGCCAGAGGTTCAATCGCAAGGGCAAATAAGAGGTGTGATAATGCACATGCCCTGTACTATTGGTCCCTGGGTAACTGAAATTTAAGTTGAGAGTATGTGATTAGTCAGCACTCTGGCAAGTCGGCTTACCATATAGCAGTTTATATCCATGCAATACATTTTTTCTTCCAACTGAAAAATTTGGAATACAGTAAAAATATATTTCCATGCCACTTGATCAAATGCCTGTTCTTCGTCTAATGAAATAATTGATGTCTTCTTTTATCGTTCTGTGTGCGTGCATTATGTTAAACAGGTGTCCCAAATTATTGAACGAGGGTCTTTTGGGTATAAACCCAGTTTGATCTGGGCGTATCGATTTATTAACGTATTTGCATAATCTTCTTGCCAGAGTTTTAGCTAATATTTTCTGATCTGCATTTAACAGGGCGATTGCTCTGTATGATCCAGTATCTTCCAGATCTTTAACTTTTTTCGGTGAACGTCTAATAGTTGATTCAGCTAGGCTTTGTGGTAATGTCCTGTTCTTTTAAACGCGTGTAAATAGAGGTTATGTAAACGCGGGGAAATTACCTCGTAAAATATTTTATAAAATTCGTTACTAAACCCATCAGGGTCTGGTGTTTTGCCATTCTTCCATGAATTGATAGTCTATTCTATTTCATTAATTGAAATCTGTGCTCATAATTCCTCTCGTTTTCGCCACATGAAGTGCCCGAAGATTGGTTATCAAGAAGGTTTGTATTTTTCTATATTTCAGTTGAAGTTTTGGGTGTATAGAAATGTTGATATAATTGGGCAAATCTTTCGTTAACGTCTTTTGGAAGTGTCAACAATTCACCTTTATCTGATCTGATTTTTGAATAGTATGATCCTTTTCCACTTTCTCACCTGGTGTGCTGGAAGTTTGTGTGGTTTGTCGCCGAAGCAAAAATGTTCCTGTTTTAGAAAATTGAAATAGTTCTGATAACTCTTGCAGAGAGAATTTGATTTAGCTTAAATGTTAATACTGCAATCTTATTATGTTTATCCATAGACGGATCTGTCGCTTTTTCTGAATCCAGCTGTCCGATCTGTTCTTCTAGTTGCAATTGTTCCATCCTATTGTTTATGTTTTTATATGCTTGGTATGAAATGATAGAACCTCTTATAAAAGCCTTAAAAGATTCCCATAATAACGAGGGCGAAATTCCTGGAGTATCATTGGTCTCAAAATCAAACTTCCTCACCAACCGGCCCCAGACGGTGAGACTCGGCCCCCACCTCTCATCCACTCGCATGTTGAGTACCGGCTCCCCACAGGGTTGTGTGCTAAGCCCCCTCCTATACTGTCTCTACACCCACGACTGTAGTTCGGTCCACAACAACAACCGAATCGTCAAGTTTGCTGACGACACTACAGTAGTCGGACTCATCTCAAGGGGAGGCAAGACAGCCTACAGAGAGAAAGTCCTGAAGTTGACAGCCTGGTGCTCTGAAAACAACCTGGCTATGAACACCAAGAAAACCAAAGAGCTCATTGTCGACTTCAGGAGGCACAGCACCGACTTAGCTCCCTTATACTTCAACGGCGAGTGTGTGGAGAGGGTCTCCACCTTCCGGTTTCTTGGCGTCCTCATCTCCGCTGACATCTCCTGGACAGATAACATCACAGCGGTCATCAAGAAAGCTCAGCAGCGGCTGCACTTCCTGAGGGTCCTCAGGAAGCACAACCTGGACTCCAACCTGCTGCTGACCTTCTAACGCTCGTACATTGAGAGCCTGTTGACATACTGCATTACAGCATGGTACGGCAGCTGCACCATGGCGGACAGGGAGAGGCTTCAGAGGGTAGTTAGGGCAGCACAGAAGATCATAGACTGTCCTCTCCCTTCTCTGACGGACATTTACACCTCCCGCTGCCTCAGCAGTGCGAAGAACATTATCAAGGACAGTTCCCATCCTGCATTTGGCCTGTTCAACCTGCTGCCCTCAGGGAGGCGCTATAGGTGCATCAGCACAAGGACAAATAGATTCAAGAACAGTTTCTTTCCAAAATCAATTATCTCCCTGAACTCACAAATGCACTGACTTCACAGCCTAACTCCCGGACTTTCATCTATCCACCTACTGTAATTTTTACTGTAACTGTAATTTCCAATATGTGCAATAACCCATACTGGATATAGGAATCCTATTTATTCATTATATTAATCATTGTATTTTTATAGATATGTATAAAAGCGCCGCAGAAACTGTGTACCTTATTCCCCCTTTTTTTGTTTTTGCACTGAGTAGGAACAGCTTTTAATCTCATTGTAAATGTGTATAGTGACAATAAAAAGGCTTACTCATTCTCATTCTCAAAACAGAGTTCCATCTGTTGTTTTATATATATATACAGCAATCTGGGTTGTTTAGCATTTGAGGATTAAACCTCCAAAACGATTTTTTTATTTAGTATTCTTTCTAGTTTTAAGAGAAGATTAAGGAATGATTGGAAATGGTACTATTGTGGTATTTGGGATTAGTTGTAAAAGGTATTAATTTACTGTCCATCAGAAAATAGTCAATACGTGTATACGTTTTATGTACGGATGAATAAAAGGAGTATTCTCTTCCGGAAGGGTTTGCAATCCTCCATACGTCTGTTATATTGGTATTTTTATATACTTATTTAGAAGTTCGCTTGATGTTGATTTTGTGTTATATCTATTTTGTTGTGAGGATGTATCCAAGTATTGTTCCAGAATACAGTTGAAATCTCTCGCAATTATCAGGTTTTGCTGGCTGGAGTATGAATTATATTCAAAATGGTATTTAAAAATTGTGGGTTATCAAAGTTGGGAGCATAGATATTTACCATAGTAAGTGGGGTAGAATATATCTCCCCAGCTACTATGATGTACCTACCATATTTGTCGCTATGGTGGTCTTATGTTTAAATGGTATGCCCTTACGGATTATAATTGCAGTACCTCTAGTTTTGGAGAGAAAAGAAGAGTGCAGTATTTGACCAATCCAGTTAGCCTTCAGCCTGGTATGAGCTTGATCTTTAAGGTGCGTCTCCAGTAATTGGGCGAGAAAACTTACCCCTTTTAATTGGATCAATAACGCCCCTAATATTCCAGCTGCAGAAAGTAATTCCACCAGTTTTCTTCAGTTGGTTGTCTTGCATTATAGCTTACATGGATTACCCTATTTCAGATGGGGCAACACAATAAATCAACCTTCTGGATGTTTGGGTGGGTGATTTCAAAACCCAATTTCAAAACCCTGCTGGTTGGACTCAAATAGAGAAAGCTGGTAGACAGTGTGTGAGGCAGGAGGCAGAGAACGGAAGCACTCAGACACAACATGTAGGGGAGAAAGAGGAAATATATAATTAACAGAGAATAAGAGGGGGGGTGGGTTTCTTAAATGTGTGAGCAGAGAGAGAGAGGGGTGTACTACGAGGGTAGAAGCAATAGGTAGCAAGGTGAGAAGTCAAAGTGGCAGGCAGAAAAATCCAGGGAAAAATCAAAAAGTGCCACTTGTCAACGTAATTGTATAAGGGGTAAGGGTGTTGTAAAAACACGCCTGAAGGCTTTAGATCTCTATGCAAGGAGCATTCGTAATAAGGTGGATGAGTTGATAGTTATTAATCAATATGATATAGTTGGGATCACGGAGACATGTCTCCAGAGTGACCAAGGCTGGGAACCGTACATGCAGGGATATTCAATATTCTGGAGGGATAGACAGAAAGGAAAATGAGGTGGGGTAGCGTTGCTGGTTAGAGAGGAGATTACCGCAATAGAACGGAGTAACATTAGCTTGGAGGATGTGGAATCCAGATGGGTAGAGCTTCGAAACACGAAGGGGCAGAACTCGTGTACACGCCACCTAACAGTAATAGTGGAGTTGGGGATGGCTTCAAACATGAAATTAGAAATGAGTGAAATAAAGGTAAAACAGTTATAACGGGTGACTTCAATCTACATATATATTGTGTGAATCACATTAGCAGGGTGTCTGGGGAAGAGCATTTATTGGAATGTATGCAGGATAGTTTTCAAAACCAACATGCAGTGCAACCAACGAGAGATCAGGCTATTCTGGACTGGGTATTGAGTAATGAGGGAGGGTTACTTAACAGTTTGTTGTGCGTGGCCCCTTGGGCAAGAGTGACCATAATATGGTTGAGTTCTTCATTAGGATGGAGAGTGACATAATTCATTCAGAAACAATGGTTTCTGGACTTAAACAAAAGGTAACTTTGAGGGTATGGGACGTGAATTGGCCAAGATAGACAGGCAATTGACGTTAGATATGCAATGGAAGGCATTTAAAGACTGCATGGATGAACTACAAAAAATGTTCATCCCAGTTTGGCAAAATAATCAATCAGGGAAGTAGTACAACCGTGGATAACAAGGGGAAAATCAGGGATAGTATCAAAACAAAAGGCGAAGCATATATATTAGCCAGAAAATGCAACCTTCCAGAGGACTGGGATAAATTTAGAGTTCAGCAGAGGAGGGCAAATGCATTAATTAGGAAATGGAAAATAGGTTATGAAAGAAAACTGGCAGGGAACATAAAAACTGACTGCAAAGTTTTCTATAGATATGAGAAGAGAAAAAGATTAGCTCAAACAAATGTAGGTCCCTTGCAGTCAGAAACAGGTGAATTGATGATGGGGAACAAGGACATGGCAGGCCAATTGAATAACTACTTTGGTTCTGTCTTCACAAAGGAAGACATAAGTAATCTGCCGGAAATAGCAGGAGAGCAGGGGTCAAATGAGTTTGAATTGAGTGAAATCCAGGTTAGCCTGGAAGTGGTGTTAGGTAAATTGAATGCATTAAATGCGATAAATCCCCAGGGCCACATAGGCTGCATGCCGGAATACTTAACGTAGTAGCCCCAGAAATAGTGGATGCGTTGGTGATAATCTTTCAAAACTCTAGATTCTAGAGTAGTTCCTGAGGATTGGATGGTAGCAAATGTAACCCCACTTTTTAAAAAGGGAGAGAGCGAGAAAACGGGGAATTAGAGACCAGCTAGTCTTTCATCGGTAGTGGGGAAACTGCTAGAGTCCGTTATTAAAGATGAAATAGCAGCACATTTTGAAAGTGGTGAAATCATTGGACAAAGTCAACATCGATTTATGAAGGATACATCATGTCTGACGAGTATTATACCATTTTTCCAGGATGTAACTAGTAGAGTGGATAAGGGAGAACCAGTGGATGTGTTATATCTGGACTTTCAGTAGGCTTTCGACAAGGTCCCACATAAGAGATTAGTGTGCAAACTTAAAGTCACGGTATTGGGGGCTCAGTATTGATGTGAACAGAGAACTGGCTGACAGACCGGAAGCAAATGATAGGAGTAAACGGGTCCTTTTCAGAATGACAGGCAGTGACTAGTGGGGTACCGCAAGGCTCGGTGTTGGGACCCCAGCTATTTACAATATATATTAATGACTTCGACGAAGGAATTTAATGCAACATCTACAAGTTTGCGGATGACACGAAGCTGGGGGGCAGTGATAGCTGTGAGGGGGATGCTAGTAGGCTGCAAGGTGACTTGGGTGAGCGGGAAAATGCATGGCAGAGGCAGTATAATGTGGATAAATGTGAGGTTATCCACTTTGGTGGCGAAAACAAGAAAGTAGACTATAAGTTCAATGGTGGCCGATTAGGAAAAGGGGAGATGCCACGAAGACTGAGTGTCATGGTACACCAGTCATTGAAAGTAGGCATGCAAGTGCAACAGTCAGTGACGAAAGCAATTGGTATGTGAGCATTCATAACGATTTGAGTATTGGAGCAGGGATGATCTAGTGCACTTGCACAGGGTCTTGGTGAGAACACACCTGGAGTATTGCGTACAGTTTTGTTTTCCTAATTGAGGAAAGACATTCTTGCCATCGAGGGAGTACAGAGAAGGTTCACCAGACTGATTCCAGGGATGTCAGGACTTTCATATGACGAAAGTCTGGATAGACTCGGCTTGTACTCGCTAGAATTTAGAAGATTGAAGGGGGATCGTATAGAATTAAAAATTCTTAAGGGGTTCGACTGGTCGATGCAGGAAGATTGTTCCCGATGTTTTGGAAGTCCAGAACAAGGGGTCACAGTTTAAGGATAAGGGGGAAGTCTTGTAGGACCGACAAGCGAACAAACAATTTTCACACAGAGTGGTGAATCTCTGGAATTCTCTGCCACAGAAGGTAGTTGAGGCCAGTTAATTGGCTATATTTAAGAGGGGGTTAAATGTGGCCCTTGTGGCCAAGGAGATCCGGGGGTATGGAGAGAAGGCAGGTACGGGATAGTGAGTTGGATGATCAGCCATGATCATTTTGAATGGCGGTGCAGGCTCGAAGGGACGAATGGCATACTCCGGACCTATTTTCTATGTTTCTATGTTTCTATATCACAGGAAAAAGTGTCATATGTAGAAACGGCAAAAAAGTGCTAAATTGCGTTAATAATACGAAAAAAAACTGTATTTGATGATACAGCGTGAGTCGTGCTGGTAAATATCAAGTGAGCTCCGTAGGTGTTAATTACAATTAGCTCCGTCCCTTACAAAGTAATATTGCAGAAAAGAAAAACCGGACAAAACAGAATATTATATAACCAGAAAGAAAACAGAACAATAACTGTGAATAATTCATCTTATAGCGCGGTCTAAGTTGGTATTTACTACTTAAATACCAAATTTAAATTAACTAAAATCTTGCTTATTGATATTCATATGTTGAACAGAATCAAATGCTGTGAATAATTTCTTTTAAGAGGGCATACATTTCTTCTTATAACTAGATCTAAACTGTGTATGTACTATTTTAAATACCCCGCCTGAATTAAGAAATATCAAACTTATTGTTATTCGTATATTTACTACAACTAACAAATTCGCAACCCCCCCCTCCCCCCCCCCCCCCCCCCCCCCCCCCCCCCCCCCCCACCCCTATCGGATAGATATTAAACATATTTTAGATGTAAACCGATACATTGACCTAGAGGTCGTAAATCTAGTAACTGTTATGTGTTAGATTTTTTTTTAAAAAGATTAGTGTTAGGTATTAATATTAGGTATTAGATTAAAATAAACGGTTTTAGTACGTTTGTTAATGTTTTATGTATTAATGATAGATATATTAGTTATGTAAATATTAGTATGTCATATCGTTACTATAGGTTTAAATGACTTTAGTTCTTCGTAATTCAAGGATCTTAAACATTCTCCTCATAAACACGAGGACCTTGAGCAATCTACCCGCTTACATTCCAATCTATCTCTGATAAGTGTGGCTAGACATGAACGCATGTGAACCTGTCGGCCATCTTATTTGCAGCTTTTTACGTAAAGAAACATATTATATCAGTCTACCCCTTATAAATACATATGAAAGGTGTACGTTAAACGCACGGTTTAGCAAACACGTTCAGTAAGAGTTCAGTCGCCCTGCTAATCAAACAAAGCTATGACAATCTACTTATACTTTTTGGTCCCTTGTTAACTCTTGCGCATGTTTAAATGCATCTTTTGGGTCATAACATAAAAATTCCGATCCTTTGTATGTGACCCTTAATTTGGCAGGATACATTATTCCATATCTCAGGCCTGGAATGTCTCCGACAATAAGACGTGTTTTTAGTGAAAAGGGCTCGCTTCTTGACCATCTCTGCAGGATTTTTTTTTTTTAAAGAAGGAACTGCAGATGCTGGAGAATCGAGGGTACACAAAAAGCTGGAGAAACTCAGCGGGTGCAGCAGCATCTAAGGAGCGAAGGAGATAGGCGACGTTTCGTGTCGAGACCCTTCTTCAGACCCTTCTGCAGGATAATCTCTGAAGAATCTTATGTTTTCTCCTTCAAACATCAGGGTTCCTGCGATTGTCACTTTCTTCATGATGTCTTCAAGAAATGATATGTCGTATAGTTTAAGAATAATCAGTCTTGCTGGGGCTCCAACCCCTGATCGGGCTCTCTGGGCTCGATGTACTTGATCAACTTTAGGTCTCTCGGGCAGATTAAATACCTGTTGAAGTAAGTTCGCAGTGAAGACCCGAGAGTCTTTTCCACATTCCTTCCCTGCATTCACACCAACAAATCTTAAGTTTTGACGTCTGGACCGGGCTTCAAGATCTAGGCATTTGTCGGTCATTCTGGCCAGTTGCCGAGAAACACGGTCTATGTCTTCCTTCAATCTTTGCGCTGTGTCAGAGATGTCCGTAGTAGTAACTTCCAGTTCTTTGATAGCTTTGTTTGTTTTGGGTTTTTTTGAAGTGTGGAGAATGGGCTCCAACATTTTGCTAAGATCTTCTTCAACCCGTTTGATCTCTTCTCTCAAAACAATATTTACCTCTTCGATGCGATCATGTATCAAAGTGACGAGTGTCAGCGAACCGGTTTATACCGATTTCGTACACACAAAGACGAGACACAAAGACGAGACACCTCAGATAGACACAAAATGCTGGAGTAACTCAGCGGGACGGGCAACATCTCTGGAGAGAAGGAATGGGCGACGTTTCGGGTGGAGCACTTTCTGCAGATCGATGTTAAGGGGAGAGGAAGGTTTGTAGATAAGGAAGTGTTGGATGTGAAAACAGTACAAAATGAAGATAGATCAAGAAAATATCGAATTGATCACCGTTAGATGGGAGTGAGAAACAACAAAGCAAACAGATATGAAATGCAGTCGGAGACCGAAAGCCTGGTCGGTGAACTGGGAAGTTGGGGAAACGAGAGAGAGGGAAAGCAAGGATTTCTTAAAGTCAGATAAATCAATTCCCATACCACGTATGTAAGCTCAAGTGAAATATGAGGTGCTATTTCTCCAATTTACGCTAGGCGGAATTGTGACAAAGGAGCCGGCCCAGGACACAAAGCTCATGTGGAATTGGAGCGGGAGTTAAAATGTTTCGCTACCGGGAGATCATGTTGGTTTCGGCGGATAGAGCGGAAATGTTCAGCGAAACGATCGCCAAGCGTCTGCTTCGTCTCGCCGACATATACTGTAGGTTTCCACAACTAGAACAACGGACACAGTAGATGAGGTTGGAGGAGGTGCAAGTGAACCTCCGCCTCATCTTCAAATAATGACGGGTCCTTGGACGGATTCGAGGGGAGCGATAGAGGGCCATCTGCAGTTCATCCTCCACATTTTGTTAAACGCCTTCCTGTTGACTGGGCTACCCACCCGATCATAGTTCACACTTATGTAGGGGCGGACATGTTAGAGGAACAGCTTTCTAAAATTCCTCGTATGTTGCATAAAACCGATTATTATTATGATGGTGATTATGATATTTCGCTTGGGCAACTTACCCCCCACCCCAGCGGTTATGAATATTGACTTCATAAACTTCAAGTAACCTTTGTATCAACTCTCTCTCCGAACTTCCCCCACCCAAGTCGTTGAACAATTGCCAGATACCGTTATTATCGTTACTTTTTGCATTATCTTTCTTTCATTGGGGTTGCGGGTTCCCTGCTTTCAAAAGGCAAACTATCGTACATATGCCTAAAAAGACCACAGCAGCCTTCCTCAATGAGGATCGTCTGCTAGCGCTTACACCGACCGTAACGAAGTGGATGTCATGTTGCCAAAGGCAGGTATGAATACATGCTTCGAAAAATGGATGCGGGTAAACCTTGCCTATGCCAACAACAAGTCAACATCGTGTGTCTAGCAGTCTACTAAAATATTATGGATGATTCATGGCAACTAATTTGAAAGCAGTCGAATCATCTTAAATTCAGAAAGATATCTGTTTGCAGAAATCCTCAATGCCCAATCACCGATGGCGAGTCCATTTATGCACGTGTAGAAACTGCAATCAGATGAAATAGCCTCTCGGGATCAATCCTTCAATATTTGCTTACTTTCTGCCCCTTCTTCCACGTACTATCTAATCGCAGGAAAATATCATCTCACCTACTCCTACATGCCAGCACGCATTGTGCAAAACAACCTGTATCAGTGAATGCGAGAAGCTGGACATCTCAGGGTTTCGTTCATGTTTTCTCTGCCTTCCATTACGTGCACAGCTTGAGTTTTGCCTTGGTGGCGCCAGGTGGTGAGGATTCATGAAATCCGAGGCGCATCCCGTTTTCTCTCTCGTCTCTGTCTCCCTGTGTCTCCGTGTCATCTCTATCTCCCCACATCTGTCTTTGTTCTACGTCACACCGCCCCTCTACCTTCTCGTCTATTTTTCCCCCGCATCATCCACGAATTCCCCCATCCTGCTCTGTCCCCACACCTTGCGTTCTCGCCGTGCGATCTCACTTTCTCACTTTCTCCCTCTCCCTTCCCAACTGTCTCACACTCTCTCTTCCTCTCATTCCTTCTCCCTACTTCACTCCCTCCCCCTCTCTCATTATCTTTATATCTCTCTCTCTTGCTTTCTTTCTGTCTCTCTCAGTGATCAATGCCTCTGCGTGACATTTCATCGGTGCCAGAGTACCTTTCTACTTTATTTATCACTTCTATGAGACAGGCCTCTCTCTCCCTCTCCCTTACTCTCTCTCTTTTTTACACACACACTCTCTCTCACACACTCATCTCTCTCTCTCTCACGTCGTCTCTCTCTCTCTCTCATTCTCTCTCTCTCTGGGAGCCTCTCTCTCTCTCTTCTATCTCTCTCTCTCTCTCTCTCTCTCTCGGTGGATCTCTCTATCTCTCTCGCTCTCTCTCTCTCTGTCAGTCTCTCTCTCTCTCTCTCTCTCTCTCTCTCTCTCTCTGTCTCTCTCTCTCTCGCTCTCTCTCTATCTCTCTCTCCCTCTCTCGCCTCTGTCTCTCCCTGTCCCTCTTTCCCCATCTCTCTTTCTCTCCGCGTCCTCTTTTTGGAGGGTAGGTAATGTAACCTCACTTTTTAAAAAGGGAGGGAGAGAGAAAGCGGGGAATTACAGACCAGTTAGTCCGGTAGTGGGGAAAATGCTAGAGGCAGCCATTAAAGATGGGATCGCAGCACATTTGGAAAGTAGTGAAATTATTGGACGGTGTCAGCATGGATTTACGAAAGGTAAATCATGTCTGACGAATCGTATAGACACAAATGTAGGTCCCTTGCAGTCAGAAACAGGTGAAGTGATCATACGGAACAAGGACATGGCAGACCAATTGAATAACTACTTCGGTTCTGTCTTCACTAAGGAAGACATAAATTATCTGCCGGAAATAGCGGGGGACCGGGGATCAAATAAGATGGGGGAACTGAGTGAAATCCAAGTTGGCCGGGAAGTGGTGTTGGGTAAATTGAATGGATTAAAGGCCGATATATCCCCAGGGCCATTAAGGCTGCATCCCAGAGTACTCAAGGGAGTAGCCACAGAAATAGTGGATGCATTAGTGACAATTTTTCTCCTGGTTAGATTCTGGAGAAGTTCCTGAGGATTGGAGGGTAGCTAATGTAACCCCACTTATAAAAAAGGAGGGAGAGAAAGAACGGAGAATTACAGACCAGTTAGTCTAACATCGGTCGTGGGGAAACTGCTAGAGTCAGTTATTAAAGATGGGATAGCAGCACATTTGGAAAGTGGTGAAATCATTGGATAGTCAGCATGGATTTACGAAAGGTAAATCATGTCTGACGAATCTTATAGAATTTTTCGAGGATGTAACCAGTAGATTGGATACGGGAGAACCAGTGGATGTGTTATATCTGGACTTTCAGAAGGCTTTCGACAAGGTCCCACATAAGAGATTAGTATACAAACTTAAAGCACACGTTATTGGGGGTTCAGTATTAATGTGGATAGA
>JAVHYY010000484.1:20000-30000 GCA_035221665.1 Okamejei kenojei | reverse complement strand
CTTCTAAATTCCAGCGAGTACAAGCCGAGTCTATCCTGTCTTTCTTCAAGAAGGGTCTCGAACCGAAACATCACCCATTCCTTCACTCCGGAAATGCGTCCTGCCCGCTGAGCTACACCAGCTTTTTGTGTAAATCTACAAATAAAATTACGAATTTTCTTGAAGCAGAACTCCAACAGCCAAATAACCAGTGTAATGTATTTCCCGAATGCGTACCGTTTCAACGGTAGACCATATATTAACAGGAGAACAGAGATGAAAGGCAAGCACGTGGCTGAAAACGCACATACAAGCATGTTCCGAAGGTCAGTTTCGTGGTCGGACTTACATTTCCTGAAAGGGAAGGAACATCCTTGCACAGCAAGCTAATTTCGAGTCAGTGTTCGGACAGGTGGGGAATCGATGACCTTCATCCCTGTCTTAATTTAGTGGTGACTTCGCAGACTATATCGGCACCGTGCTATTCTGATCTCCTCACACTGCCTGAACGTTCCGCATAAAATCGAAATGTCACTGCCGACCTGGCACCAACATTCGTTCACACATTCACAATGGCAAAAAAAAAAACTTTGCCTGAGATCAAAGTTTATATTATGACACGGAGACAACTCGAATGCAACGTTAGGATTGAGAAAATATCGTATCACAGTGTGAAGAGAGAGTGCAGCAGAACAATACGTGTCTCAACTGCAGTGACGGAGGAACTCTGTGTGGGAAGGAACTGCAAATACTGTCTTCAGCCGAAGATAGACGCAACTGGAGTAACTTAGCTTTTCAGACAGCATCTCTGGAGAAAAGGATCTGGTGGCATTTCGGATCGTTTCCTTTCTTCAGATTGAGAGTCGGGGGAAATGGAAAGGAGAAATATAGACGATGATATAGAGAGAAAAATAACAAATTAAAGAGGGATGTGCAAGACAAATTACGACAGTAAAGTAAATAGCTAATTCACTTTCATAGCCTCATTATTAAAACGTTATGGCCATTTTCATACTCGGAAATTAGTATCTTGTTCCCTATTGCTTTTCCATGGACTTAGCACAAAAGCTGTGATCGAGAACAGTCAAAAGTCTCAACTTTCTTAAAAATAAGGGAACGAAATGAAATGTTCGGTTATTATTAAAATGAAGCATTCTGAAACAAATATAAAATATCTTATTTGGATAGCCTGAAAGCATAAAATTAGATAGTTACGTAATTTTATCTAATTACAAAATTCACTATTAGTACGGAAATAGTAATAAACACCTAGATTGCCTTGAAATTTCGAAAATCTGATATTCTCAAGATCAGAAATTTAATATTATTTTATTATATGCTATAAGTTTGTAACAGATGGGTAACGAAATTACAATTTCTAGCAATAGAGCAAGTCTTTATGGAGAAGATCTGTCGCTCGCTGGTACATTGGCATATCATAATCAGTAGCATCATCATACGCCTCAAATTGTAACCAATAAGAAACACTGTACTACTTGTTTTTCCTCAACTTTTCAATTTTGGCATTGTAATTTACAGGATTTTGCTCTTCAAACCACGCATGCCATGCCTTTCTGCCCACTACTTTCCCATTAAGAATGTCCTGTAGATCATCACATTTGGAGTCGTCCAAATTCCGATAATCTTTGCGAATGCTGTCTAAATCAGTCTGTCTGTCCATGATCAATATTTTCACACTAAATATCCAGAGTACAGTTTTGGTCAGGTGCAATAAATAATGGTTTTGATTATCTGGAATGTGGATGTTTCCGGATTAATATATGGGAATTTCTTTTGCTGGGCATTTGGATTGACATTTTTGCATTTCTTCTTCGGAGACATCTGTTCCAATGAACAGCATTAACAGAAACAACTTATTATTTGCAGTTTTAGAAAAAAAAAGGTTGAAATGATAACGTTAAACGCTAAAACAAATAGTAAATACCCAACACAAAAATCATGTTCATCAGTTTCATCAAATCAATCATCTAATCAATTAAATTCATCTAAATGCAATCACTAGATCTAAACATCTGTCCATTCCTTTCGAAAAGGCTATAATTGTTTTAATAGCCTAAGGATCCAAATAACAAATAACAAACTGATCCCAATCACACACGGATTCAAAATATAACGTGTTTAAATCTCACTTCGTCATTAATTTATAGACCAAATGGAAGGAATTTAATGTTTAATTCCCATTAATTATTCCGGAAACATCCACACTCCAGATATTCAATACCATTATTTTTTGCACAATACCTGACTACAACTGTACTCTGGCTATTTAGTGTGAAAATATTGATCATGGACAGACAATAACACAAATATAGATGATTTAGACGCTCTTAGGACGAGATTGTTCAAAAAAATATTACATTTGATTATCTTGAGAGTGGATGGTTCAGGAATGTTATGGATTGGAATGTTGCCGTTGCCGTAAATTTAAGCCAATATCGGCAGGCATTTTTCGCATCATCAGATTAAAATAAAGCCACCAAATAAAGCAAAATAATATGTTAAATAAACGACATTCATTTTGTTTTGTACTGATATTACGATCCATGACGTTCAAGGCGTTGAAGGCTTTTTTAGTCGCGTTTAAATTTAATCCAGCGACACAAACTTACAGCAAAATTAAAATTAAAAAACGGCGAACGTAAGCGCGAACGATATTTTTTTCATCAGCTAGCCTCTCTGACAATCAATACAAACCTGCATTTTAATCCAGCCCCCCGCCCAAGCCTCTGGAATCGCCCGCACGGGAAGTGGCGGATCCACAGCGCAGCAGACGGTAGGATTTGTAACATCGCTACAGACAATGATTTAACAAGATGATATTTGGGTGGAGGACACGTGGACAGATAGGGAATGCAGGGGTGCTTGAAATAGGAACAATCATTATTCATTCCACTGGCTTGTAAGCAGCGGAACTCAGCGAGGAGGCAGCACTTCAGGAGGGAATAGTGACGTTTCGGATGTCAACCTCCATTCCCCACCCAAGTTCTGCCTGAGCCGCCGAGTTCCTCCAGGGCCTTGTGCATTGCTCAAGGTTGCAGAATATGCAGATTCCTGTGTTAACACAAGTGCGCCAGGCAGCGCACGCCGGTATCACCAGAGTCAACCAGATGAAGGCCATGAGTAGAAGTGAATGTCGACTCACCGGGAATACCTATGGCTGCCAGAACGGGATAGTAAATGGCCATTATTTGATCCAATATCCAACTTCCCATTTTTGCGCAAAAGTGTCGGTTCCACTCTTGATGTATCACAGCAGCCCAGTGCCAAACTAGTGATGAGATGTCTGCACTTCTCTTAATATAGTGGACAGATGTCCCGAGAGACACCAGTCACCTGATCATTGACGTTAGTTACAGTTTAAGAAAAACAAGGTACGTCAAATGCTCCCAGGATAATACATCTATTGGGATCAGCGATTTACAATAACACGTTAAATTACATAATGTCATTTTAAAATTACAGGGTGAGAGCATTGGGTGAAAGTTTCAATGGTTACTTCTGGGGAAAAGCAAACTATCGATAGTGTAGATTATTATCTGAATTGAATCCGATTAGGAAAGGCAGAGGTGTTCGGAAACTTTGGTGCCCTTGTTTATCGGTCACTGAAAGTAAGCATGTAGGAACAGCAGGAGTGGCAATAGCCAATAGACAATAGGTGCAGGAGAAGGCCATTCTGCCCTTCGAGCAGGCACGGTCATTCCATGTGATCATGGCTGATCATCCACAATCAGTACCCGGTTCCTGCCTTGGAAGCAAATCGCAAGTTGGCCTTCATAGCGAGTTGATTTTGGTATAGGAGCAAGGGGCATCTACTGCAGTTGAATAGGGCCCTGGTGTGACCACGCGTGGACTATTGTGTGCAGTGTTGATCTCCTAATTTGAGGAACGGCATTCTTGCTATTGAGGGAGTGTGGCGAAGGTTCACTCGGCTAATTCTCGGGATGGCGCGACTGACGTATGATGAAAGAATGGATCGACTGTGCTTTCGTTCACTGGAATTTATAAGTACGGGAGGGGATCTTATCGGAACATCTAAAATACTTAAGGGATTGGCCAGGCTAGATGCAGGAAAATGTTCCCGATGTAGGGGGATTCCAGAACCAAGGGTCACAGATTAAGAATAACTGTTAAACCTTTTAGGACTGAGAGGAGGAAAAGCACTTTCACTCAGTAATATGTGAATCTGTGGAATTATCTGCCACAGAAGGCAGTGGAGGCCAATTCACGGTATAATTAAGAGTGAGCTAGATATAGCACTGAAGGCTGACGATATCAATGGAGAAAGCAGGAACTGATTTTGGATGATCAGACATTACCAATTGATTGGAGGGGCTTGCTTGAAGGTTCGAATGGTTTATTCCTGCACCTGTTTTCTATGTTTCTTTATATCTGAGATGAGGACTCATGGAGGGCACTGAGGAGTTAATATTGGAATGTCTGGTCTGTATCCCGCACTGGCCAGGGGCATCTATGAACACTGCCGTGGATGAAAGACGATGTTGACGTTAGGTTCTAAAGTCAATACTCAATAGCGTTTTATTTTCAAACGTCCCAGTTAGAAAATAAATTAAAAACTTACTTGCAGCGGCACAACATAATATGTAAACATAGTCAACCATAAAGAATATAATACACGAGAGAACGATAATACAATTTCAGTTTGTTAAAAAAACACGTACTCACATATATATAGATGGCATGTGTGTGTGGGCGTGTGTGTGTGTGTGTGTGTGTGTGTGTGTGTGTGTGTGTGTGTGTGTGTGTGTGTGTGTGTGTAGTGTGTGTGTGTGTGTGTGTGTGTGTTGTGTGTGTGTGCGCGTGTGTGTGTGTTTGTGTGTGCGTGTGCGCGTGTGTGTGTGTTTGTGTGTGCTGGTGTGTGTGTGTTTGTGTGTGCGTGTGTGTGTAGTGCGTGTTTGTGTGTGTGTGTAGTGTGTGTTTGTGTGTGTGTGCGTGTTCGCGCGGTTGTGTGTGCAGTGTGTGTGTGTGTGTGTGTGTGTGTTTGTGTGTGCGTGTGTGTGTGTTTGTGTGTGCGTGTGTTTGTGTGTGTGTGTGCGTGTGTTCGCATGTGTGTGCGTGTGTGTGTGTGTGTGTGTTCGCGCGCGTGTGTGTGCGTGTGTTTGTGTGCGTGTGTGTGTGTGCGCGTGTGTGTGCGTGTGTGTGTGTGTGTGTGTGTGTGTGTGTGTGTTTGTGTGTGTGCGTGTTCGCGCGCATGTGTGTGCAGTGTGTGTGTAGATTTATATGTGTGTGTCTGTATACATATATATAAATAGGCATGATTTATAGGGAGACACAACATGCTGGACTAAATCAGCGGGAGAGGCAGCATCTTTCGAGAGAAGGAATGCGTGACGTTTTCGGAACGAGACCGTTCTTCAGGCTTAATATTGACCAGATTTGATTCTCATGGCCAAGAATATAAAGAAGGATAGTAAAAGCTTATTTCGGTATGTTAAGAGAAAATGATTAGTAAAGATAAATGTGGGTCCCTTGAAGGCAGAAACATGTTAAATTGATTTGGGGATCAAGGAAATGGCAGAGGAGTTGAACGGGTACATTACTTCTGTCATCATTAAAGAAGGCACAAGCAATCTCCCAGATGCACCAGAGGACATAGGATCTAGTGACACAGAGGAGCTAAAATACATTTTCATTTGGTGAGAAATAGTATTAGGTAGACAGATGGGACTGGATGCTGATAAATCCACAGGGCCTGATGATTTGCATCCCAGGGTACTCAAGGAGGTGGGGCTATAAACTGTGGACGAATAGGTGATCATTTTCCAAAATTCTATAGTTTCAGGATCAGTTCCTGTGGATTGGAGGGTATCTCACTTTTCTGGAAAGGAGCGAGAGGGAAAACGGAGAATTATAGACTACTTTGCCTGACATCGGCCGTGGAGAAGATCCTGGAGTCAATTATTAAAGAAGTAATAACGGCGAATTTGGATAGCAGTAAAAGGATTGGTCCAATTTAGCATAGCTTTATGAAGGGGAAACCCTGCTTGACTAATGTTCTGGAATTTTTGGAGGACATGACAAGTTAAATGGATGACGGAGAGCCAGTGGATATAATGTATCTGGACTTTCAGAAAGCCTTTGATAAGTTCCCACACAGGTGAATATTGGGCAAATTTAGTGGACATGGAGTTGGGTGTATGGTATTGACATGGATAGGGAATTGGTTGGCAGGCAGTGGCGAGTGGAGTACCGCAAGGCTCAGTGATAGGACCGCAATTAATTACAGTATATAATAATGATTTGGATGATCGTATAAAAAGTAACACAAGCACATTTTCAGTTGACAGATAGCTGGGTGGCAGTTTGAACTACGGAGAGAGGTTTCAGGGTGACTTGGACAGGTTAAGTGCGTAGACAGATGCATTGCAGATGCAGTATAATAGTAAGATTAAACGAGAACTTGCCAATTTGAAGTTTGATCTTGATTTTATGAGGAGATACGTTGGTGATTACGTGAAGAAGGCCCGCCAGGACGCCTGCGCAGCAAACTTCAAAGCAGCGGTATGAAATCACAAATAAACAGCACCGAAGTAAACAGTAACATCAGTGACTCGAGAACTGCCAAATGATCTTTTATGAGAGAGGATTGGGCGTGGTGGGCACGTAATCACCAACGTAACTCCTCCTAAAATCAAGATCAAACTTCAAACTGGCAAGTTCTCGTTTAATCTTACTATTTTACTTCGGAGTCACGTGAGTGATTCCGTGAAGAGTTTAAAGTTTTGTGATTTCATGCCGCAGATTACAATCTCGGCATCCCACTGCATTTGATTGACTCGAAAGAGCAATAAATGCGTTAGTAATAACATTGTATTCAATGTAATGATAGGGTTTATTTACCAATGTAAACAAACAGCAGTACCCCTCAAATATAGGTACTTAAAATGACATTGGCAAACAGCCCTGGATTGACAATTGGCCGATGATACATTTCTGAAACATCAGCTCATTTACCCATCCGACGGCCGCTAAAATTTGGTCGAAGGACACATACCTCCATTTGACCGCCAACATAGCTGCTGCCCTAGTATAATGAGATGTAAACACACTCTCTAAATGATATACTGACGTTGATGCTGACCTGGTGGAATTAGACATACAATCGTCAATGTTAATACCTTGAAATAGTCTGAACCGACTTTGTCTTGTGTAATTGTTTATTAACGAATACACAGTGCTGAATCCATACTTCTAAGGATTCTGGTGGCCTTGATAACATAAAATTGAGACAGTGGGGTATTCAAATGATCTTAAAACCATGCCAGCCCTGGTCTGCTCTGCTAGTGTAGACCAGAATGTAAAATGTAATGGCATGAACAGCCAATTCCATCCTGTCCAGCCACAGCGTTTGCAAAGTTTTGCCGTCGTTGTGCTGATATTAGAGACATAACTAAGGATGTAGCTGGAACCCCTTGGTGAAATAATGTTTACACATTTACAATAACCAACTGCATAATCTTGTGATGCGAGTACTTGTATCAATATATTTTTAACAGCTTGATATCCGGGTTGGACCCGACAATGTAGTTCCCTTATGTTACAGCTGTAATTTCTCTATAACTGAACTATTGTCAATATCACTTAAAATGGACTGGAAATGTCAGTGATTTGTATCGTATCAAATGTAATATAATATTTAATATATTTCTGATCCCCTCAATAGGGATGTACTGCTTTTTTGGATGCTATCCATGCATACTGCAGTGAATACCCGCATGGCTAAATGTGACAACATGAGGCATAAGTTAATCCAATGAAAATGTGTAAGTCAGTAATCGTTTTACAGTGCAATGACCAGTCTCCTGAACCACAGTATAAAACAGCAGGTTCTTGCTTTTTGGCATAACTGAATACCGTTGTGCCATAATGCCTGATGAAGCAGGCAACATGGACGCTTGGCCAGTCCGATAGTGCGAATCCAAAAGTGGTCTTGCTGACTGTTTTAAGACCCAGCTAATGAGGAAGACATTAAGTCCATTCCGCCTATTGAAACGAGAATATATCTCTCCACACTGTTGTGTCACATATGTTTGCAAACAGTGATCATGCATAAACATGCCAAACATTTGATAAAGAATTGAATCATGCTTTCATCATACTTTGAGATCCAACATTTATTCTGTGTTATCATCAATCTAAACTGGACGATACACCAGTGACAAGGAGAGTAATTACAGAATATTCTTCCTAATTACCATGAGACTAACATATGTCACCATTGTAGAGCAGCAACTTAACTTTGAGGATGAAGAATATGTATATTCACTCAAAACCTTACTCAACGGTCCATTTAGTGTATATATTTCATTGATACCAACAACTGAAGAATTGGTACTCATGCAATCTCCACTGCCTTTGAGTAGGTGATGGTATTTGGAACTTCTCATCTTAGAGTGCGAACATCAGTTCATAATAACTGAATTCAATCGACCACTCTACTGTAGCGAGTTTCAAGTTCAAGTTCAATGAGTATGGTCATGTTCAACAATGCTGAATACTGTCACTTCATCATTGTGGCTGAAGTAGCCTCAGCTGACAATAGCACAAGGTTGTTAGCAACGATCCAATTGCTACTTACACAATATCAGTTCCTTGATTAGCTCAGCTGCAGCCCAGATGCCATATTGCCAATTACTTTAATCTGTTCCGTGACAGATTGCTATAAGCCCAATCTCTTGCCACAAGGTGGAGACAAGGATAATAATAATTACAGGTAAATCCCAATGACCAACAACAGTCTATCCCATACTGCAAAGCCCACTGTTATAGTACAGTTATGTCTTTGATAACCTTTGTAATGGGATTTGTATAACATGAATCTCTTAACTTATGAACCTGTTGAAGTCAGGAGTAAATGTTTTACATACAGAAGTTCATATGCCAGATACTCATCATTCTCAATAATAACATGCCAATCCTGCCTTTTGCATGGGTGGTTTGCATGAGAACTTCTGCCCAATTATCAAACCCTGGCCATAATCCAACTTACTCGGAATGCTCCGGCTGTGCCTCAACCAACTATTTTACCCCTTGTGTGTTGTACAAACAAATGTAAATATTACAACTTGTGAACGGTGCACTACCCAAATGTTGGAAGTGCTAGACCCATTTACTTGAGCATGATCGGAAGGTGCATGGAATATCTGAGCTATCATGCTGCCCCCAGCTCCAGTGAACCGCTACTGCCGACGAGCGCCTGGGGTGTGTTTCTGAACGATGACTTTTGCCCACTGTTGGCCGAATTAATTCATCTGACAGGCTTCTTTCCCTGTAGAGTAGACCTACCTGAATAACCGATTCAGCGGCTGGCTCTCACATCCCCCTGTTGGCGTTGTTCACTGCCGGCACATATGTACTTGATTCTGTTCTATTGACATCTTAAGAGCCCAAAGTCATCTTAATCTTTTGCTCTTCCATTCTGAGAAGGGTGATTCGCAGGCGTAGGATACAATACTGATATGAACCCATTGGCCTTACCCCAATAGAATAATTTACCGTGATTTCAACTTAATTGTCAGTAAAGGTACCTCTGACACGTGCCCTTCATCCCTTTGGGTATGCCTCATGGCCATACCCTGAGACTCAGTGTCAGCCGGATACTGACCCATCTTGGTCTCTGCTTCCGAGAGGGAGACCTTTGCAGCACTCTATACCACAGTTGCTGTATAAGGATAGTCGTTTCAACGCACTATCCAGCCACGGTGAGGAATTCATCCCCCGACTCCGTGGGCCTTGCTCTCTAACCCCGGTGGAGAATCATCTCCCGACTCCGTGGGTGAGCAGATATGTGTGAATTTGAGCAACCCTCTGCCAGGCGTTGCTGGCGCCGCCTTTTTATGAAGGCCGGCGCTTTTGTCATGAACAGCCCTGCATCAGGCGCTGTTGGCACGGCTCTCCCGTAGGCCGGCACGTTCATATATGAAGCAGCCATCCACGGCGCTGCTGGCGCGGCCTGTTCCATAGACCCGCACATTTTACACAT
>JAVHYY010000484.1:0-15000 GCA_035221665.1 Okamejei kenojei | reverse complement strand
GGGGGTTACACAAAAAGCTGGAGAAACTCAGCGGGTGCAGCAGCATCTAAGGAGCGAAGGAGATAGGCGACGTTTCGGGTCGAGACCCTTCTTCAGACTGGTCAGGGATCAGGGAAACGACATATATAGACGGTGATGTGGAGAGATAAAGAACAATTAATGAAAGATATGCAAAAAAGTATCGATAAGTAAGGGAACAAGCCATTGTAAGCTGTTTGTAGTGTGAAAATGAGAAGCTAGTGCGACTAGGGTGGGGGAGGGAGATAGAGAGAGAGGGAATATGGGCTTTGGCCACTAGATAGCGCTTACTTTCCAGATCTCCCTTTTCTAATTAGTTTAATTAATTAATGTGCAACTTTTGGCACTGACAAGTTATGACATTCTTCTCAATTATATTTCTTTTTTTTGTTCAATATTTTTATTAGACGTAAGTACCTGTTAATAGAATACACTTCTCACGCACATTCGTAATTTTATTAATATTAACAATTATGTCTTATATATTTCTATACTTTTTTTTGCAAGTAAGAAAAGATAGAGAAAAATAAAGTAAGAGTTGAAAATCAAAAATAAAGAAATGAATGGAGTATTAAAAAAGTTGTCCATCATGGGAGATATATCCATGATTTGTTACACGTGATTCTTCATCCATTCCATTATTCAGGCTTCAGTCAGGCTCTCACAACGATCATTGTTGACCTTTAGATATTCAATAAATGGAGACCATATCCCTCTGAAAAGATCCAGCCTGTCCAATAGGACAAGCCTTAATCTTTCCAGATGAAGTGTCTCCGACATTCCTGTAATCCACATTTTGATTCTAGGGGATGTAAGACCTTTCCAGAATTTCAATATTAATTTTTTTTCCCAATTATTAAACTGTAATCAATAAAAAATCTTTTTATAGCATTCTCTCCAGAGATGCTGCATGTCCCGCTGATTTACTCCACATCCTTCTGCTTATCTCCCTCTCCCCTGGCATCAATCTGAACAAGAGACTCGACCCGAAACGTCAACAATTCCTTCTCTCCAGAGATGCTGCCTGTCCTGCTGCGTTACTCCAGCTTTTAATCTTGATTGTCTATTGTATATCGTATTGTTACTTGCGAACAGAGCAACAAGGCGAATTCCTTGTATGTATACATATTTGGCTGAGATAAATGTATTCAATTCAGTTCAATTAATTTTGTGTCTATCTCCGGGGGTTGCAACGGACGAGTCTCAGCCGGTGAGAAACAGTCTTGCTGATCGCCGCACTTTTTAGCCGGCAGATTCCCTGGGCCCTGCGGTTACTCCGCTGCTGCACATTGGCGCTACCTGCTCCCGCCTTGTTGCTCTGGAGTTTACAGCAGCCGTTAGGTCGCCAAGTAAAAAAACCGGGTAGAACGGGTGTGCTACACTTGAAGTGAACATGTGAAGGCACCGGATAAGTTCGGCAAAGAGTCAACGTGATCTGTTGGCCCTTCAACACTGTAGGAATCTGATATTCAGTGACCCGCATTGACGGGGTTGGGAAATTAATGGGATCTGGGGATCGGACAAAATAAACAGCCGGGTGTGGGTGAATATTCAGTCGCTGCTCAATCAGTGCCCTCTGCTTTTAAATTGCAGTGTGATAGGAAGATCTGCCCGAATTAATGTGGGAGAGTCACAGAGAAAAATAACCATAATATTCAGCAACAGGGCTGCTGGAATAGGGTAATATAGATCATTTAAAGGATAATTTAATTGCGAAAACCTCTGGAACGGTGTAACCGACCGGGACAGACAGCACAGTCATAACCATCGGATGGGGCATAGAGTAAGATGTAAATGGAGAACGATGGAGGAAAATGTGGAAGATAGAAGCGGGTTCGCGAGAAAAGAAAGCAGAGCCTGCAAACGGTGTGAGTTGAGAGATACAAACAATGAAATGAGCAAAAAGGAGCATAAAGTCTGTCAGAGCAGAGTGGCGCAGCGGAAGCGTGCTGGGCCCATAACCCAGAGGTCGATGGATCGAAACCATCCTCTGCTATTCTATCAATGGATAGTTTTGAGAAAATACAATTCGCTCACACGCGTGCACAACGCATATTTCGTTTCGTTCGGGGACATTCCGATTTCAACAAAAGGCTTCTCTTCATTGCATCATTTTATGAGGATTTATGACACCAAGATCCCAGTTGTGCTCGGCCGCTGACCAATTAATTCATAATATTCCCTGCTGCATGGAGCTGAGTTCTTGTTATAAGTGATAGGAGTGGAATTAGGCCATTCCGCCCATCAAGCCTACTCCGCCATTCAATCACGGCTGATCTATCTTTCCCTCCTAACCCCATTCTCCTGCTTTCTCCGCATCACATCACCCCTTGGTGTAGAAGATGAAATGGTGGAGCCAATGGTTCAGCTCCTGTGTTCTTCATTGGAACTTTGCTACAGAGATAAACACGTTCAGGTTCAGTAGCAGAGAGAGTGGGGGAGCGACGAATGGGTAGAACAAGGGGGGAATCTCTGTTAATCACTGAAGGTTAGTAGTCTAAGGAGCTGGTGGTGGGAAATGGGATGTGCGTAGATGGGCAATATCTGGTCGACATGGAAATAGTGTGATGAAGGGTTTTTGTTCTGGAGGAAGTCCATGTCGGAGTGAAGGGAGAGTGGGGACAGAGATTCCAGGGGAAATAGACAGGTAGCTGACGGCATTGGGTGCAAGAAGGAACAGCAGATGCTGGATTACATCGAAGATAGAGACAAAAAGATGCAGTAACTTAGTGGGACAAGCAGTATCTCTGTAGATAAAGAATAAGTGACGCTTCCGGTCGAGAAAATTATTCAGATTTAGTGACCAATACCTTCTCTACAGAGATGGTGCCTGTCCCGCTGAGTTTCTCCAGCTTGTTGCGTCTATCTTCGGCACTCGGTGTAAACCAGACAGAAGGCCGGCCACACTATTCCATCGGCGAGTGGGGAACGGAACCGTCTCAAGTGCAGTGTGACTCTGTGACTCGACCACGGTCCCGCTGCTGGTTGTTTCGGCAAAAACAGAATACGACTCACAGTTCCAGTTGCATGCGTTTAGAAAATAAAAGCTCCTAATTTTGAATTAATTCAACACGAGCATGTACTTGAATAAGTGGCCGGATCGCGGAAAGAATCCGAGAGCACACAAGTCAAACATTTGAGAAGTGAATGTCTGAAAGTTGCAGGTTGTTGGTCAAAGACAATCTAAGGTTATTAACATGAAATTCTCCAACCTTAAGCAACCAACCCATAAACAACACGTTTCCCCCACTTTCCTCCTCGACTCGCCACCCATTTCTCCTCCCACCCCCTTCTACATACATACATTAGTCTGCTTTACAATGCATTACATACCGCGGTTCCTCGTTAGTATAGTGGTTAGTATCCCCGCCTGTCAACGTGGGTGACCGAGGTTCCCTGACGGGAGAAGGTTTTGTTCGGTCTAAATGTAACTGAAATCCATGTCGTATTTTGCACATCGTGTTTTTATAAACAGTGTCAGCACCAAATACGTTTGTTGCTGGATTGATCGGTTTATTCAATATTCCGAATTAACATAAACACATACAGTACAGGAGCACTCAGAAACAGCCCCTCCGGCTCACAATACCGGTGTCCAACATAATGCCAACTTAATGTAATCTACTCAGAAGAAGAGTGTCAACCCGAAACGTCACCCCATACCTTTTCCCCGGAGATGCTGCTAGTCCAACATTTTGTGTCTGTGATCTTTAATCTTATCAACTTGCTCACCTGTGATCTCTAACACCCATCCCCCATTTCCCATTTTTGCAGTGCATATTTGAAATATTCCTAAATGCCACTATCCTATCTGCTTCCACCACCACACCGAGCCGCGCATTCCAGGCACCCTCCTCTGCCCTCCAATTTCTGATGAACCAGAGAAAAAATCCCAGTGTGTCAAGCCTCACTTTGTAGCTGCTGCCCCCTATCTCAGGCATGGCATATAGGTTTTCCATTCTTTTTTTTGATGAATATTTTTTATTAGTTGTAAATACATATTAATAGAAAATACTTCTTACATACATTCATAATATTATTAATATTAACATTTAAAGACTTTATATTTCTATACAATTTTTTTTAATAAGTAAGAAAGGATAGAGAAAAAAATAATATAGAAGTAAAATCGAAAATAAGGAAGTGAATGGAGTATTAAAAAGTTATCCATCGTGGAGATATATCCATGATTTATTACACGTAATTCTTCATTTATTCTATTATTCAGGCCTCAGTCAGGCTCTCGCACCGAGCCACTTTGACCCTGTAGATATTCAATATATGGAGACCATATTCCTCTGAAAAGATCCAACCTGTCCATTAGGACGAGCCTCAATCTTTCCAGATGGAGTGTCTCCGACATTCCTGTAATCCACATTTTGATTGTGGGGGATGTAGGTTTTCCATTCTGCTAAACCTCTTTTGCACCCTCGCCAAAGCCTCCACACCATTCCTGTAATAGAGAGAACAAAATTGAACGCAAGACTCCAAATGCAGCTTGACAAAAGTCAGAGAGAGCTGCATCGTGACAGCCTGGTTTGGAGAAGCATGAGTTTGAGGCCCCTCTGACCCCGATACGCTGGTGGGAAGTAACCAAGCGGGTCAAAGATCTAGAGCGAGGGTTGCCAACTGGGGTAAATATACC
This sequence comes from Okamejei kenojei, assembly GCA_035221665.1. Taxonomy (NCBI): domain Eukaryota; kingdom Metazoa; phylum Chordata; class Chondrichthyes; order Rajiformes; family Rajidae; genus Okamejei; species Okamejei kenojei. The sequence continues at coordinate 10,337 of JAVHYY010000484.1, read as the reverse complement.
CCTGTGGGTAAATTGGTTGATTCAGGAACTTAAATGTTAAAAACGGTAACTAAAATGTCCCCTTTGTCGGTTGCTATATTACGGTAGAAGTGAAAACTCAATTACTGAACAAATCAGGGTGAGGATAAGTTTACGTCCGAAAAGTTGCCAGAGAGGGATTTCCGGTGGTGCCATGTTCTAATAACAGACGCTGTACATGGCTCCACTCTCTAAAATTCGCGATTTTTCGCGTTAAAATCGGGTCTACAGGTCGGGACCGATTTTAAAAACTTACCGGAGCCTCTGGACATCGCGCTGATAACATCATCAGTAAGCACTGTGTATTTTAACGGAGGCTTAAAGCGCTTTCAATGAAAAAATTATTCCCCTGGTTAGAGCACTCAGAGAACAGTTACAAAACACTCCTGGGGGAAGCCTGAAGAACTTATTTCCGATGTGGCTTCTGAAGAGAAGGTGCTTTACGATATGGCTACAAGATCTAAAGCAGACTTGGCCAAGGACAAAGAATTTGAGGAATTAAAGCTTTCGATAAGTGAAATGAAAGATGTAAAGGTGGATGGAAAAAAGATGGAACACATGATGGGAGTGATGATGGAAAAGGTAGAAAAGCTGATGCTAAATATGACTGCTTGTAATCAGAATGTTATTGAGTCTGTGAAGGACTCGATTGGCACTATTGATAAACGAATTGAGGATGTGAGAGGTGAACTCTCGGAGAGAATCGATAAGGGTGAAGAAGACACCACGAAGAGGTTCGGCGCTGTCCTGGACATTGCCTCAACCTGTGTGTCATCACTGCACGAGATGGAGGAAGAGATGGCAAGAATGGTGGAGGAGATGAAGAATGTGAGGTCAGAACAAGACCTTGCTGCATGACGGATGGTGACTCAGCTGGCAAAAGTTTTCAGTCAAATGCTGGACTGGAAGCTCTCGATCGAGACGCGCAAAAACCTAGAGATTAGTTGGTGTGTACCAGAGGGATCTGAGAGAGATGACATTCGCGAGTTCGCTGCGGGATTAATTAAGAAGCTCTAATGCTCCCTATCCACCAAAAATTGAAGGGCACACCGAGTTGCTAGATCAAAACAAATCTCAGGATGGCTGAGAACGTACACGACAGATTATTGTGAAATTCAGGGAAATTTCTGACGTGGAAGAGGTTATGAGGAATATCAAATATGGAGTGCCTCTGAAGTTTGGTGTAACAACTTTTAAAAATTTCAGGGACTATCCCAATGAAATTATGCAAAAGCGAAATCAATTCTCTAAGGCAAAGCAGGCTCTCCAAGGACATAAGGAGGTTAGATATGGTGTTTACTATCCAGCTAGAATGCGTATCTCCTACAAGCAACACCAAAAATCGTTCACAAATCCCGAGGAGGCATGCAAATATGCTCTCACCATCGTGGAACAGGAGGACTAGCTGGAAAGGTTGGACATTATGGATACTCTCTCTCTTTACTGTTGCACCCTGAATGGTGGCACACTGCCCAAAGAAGGAACTATGTCTAAACATCTTACCGGCGGAATGCCAACTCAAGGACATACTCTGCTCCAAGAGAAGCTGGAAAAAGATAACCACCGACATGAAGAGCTCAACAACAGACTGTGGGGTTAGCTGTTACTGTTGTACATGAGATCTAATGCCTAACCTAAATGGCATAGAATTAACATTTTTAACAATATTAACATAGAATATTAACATAGAAATAGTAATGGATGCTAATCAGAAATGTAGAAAGGGCGATCATATGTGTGTAACACTACAGACATCCACCAATTCACAACATTGGAGAGAATTTAATTGGAAAATTTTGATTCATTTCTTTATTACGCCTAACATAAAAAGCAAGCAAATTCTAAGGCAGCAAACATGCTGGAGGCAATGTGGCCAAACAGACGCAAACCATGCACATGTCTTCTGGAGTTGCCCAAAAATAGAACCATATTGGGACAGAGTGAATTCAGAATTAACGGAGGTATTAGGATATATAGTCTGCAAGAAGTGTTCCATTTTATACCTGGGTAATATACTACAGTGGTGCTGAAGGAAGGAGACGCATTACTTGGTTAAAATCCTACTACAGCTGGCAGAAAGGCCATTACAAGAAAACTCGAAGGCTCGCAGCGGACACACCCAGACTTAGACAATAGTTAGACATAGTACAGGAAAATATTTGTCATGGAGAAAATGAATATTCTCTAAGAGTGAAAGAAGACGAATTTAAAAGAAAATGGGAAAAATGGATTAGGTATAGAAATAAAGACATCAACACTGTATAATTTTATAGACAATAATGGAAGTTATTGGAAAATGTTTTAATATGAAAATAGTTCTGTATACTGCATCATTAATTGTAAACTGAACCCCCTCGCTACACTGCTGTACGTTTCATTGTGATGTTGTATGTTTTGTTGTTATATTTGTGTTTTATTTGTGTATACATAAAAGCAATAAAAACTAAAGTAAAAAAAAAAAAAAAGAAAGGGTGATTTACAAATTAACATTTATAATGTAACTTAATAATTCTCAAGTAGATTTATAACTGGGGCGTGAGGGGCAAAGGCTTAGTTCCAGGAGCCAGAAATAGGTTAACCCCTTCAACCAACAGTTGATGATTTCCGAGGTTAAAATATACGCTTAACACTTGGTAGATAAAAATGTTAATATAGAAAATATCATTCTTTCTCTATTAATATCTGGTATCAAAATATTGAGGCTATATACTGCAAATGGGTACTATACATCTGATTTTGAAACCCGGTCCTGTGTTACAATATGTTATGGTATGTTCGGAGCAAGGCAGCCTCTCATAGAAACATAGAAACATAGAAACATAGACAATAGGTGCAGGAGGAGGCCATTCGGCCCTTCGTTTTTATTTCCTTCACTCTTTCTCTTTTATTCAAGTCCCCTGCACCGCCATTCAATATGATCACGGCTAATCATCCAAACTCAGTATCCCGTACCTGCTTCTCTCCATACCCCCTGATCCTTTAGCCACAAGGGCCACATCTAACTCCCTCTTAATATAGCAATGAAACTGGCCTCAACTACCTTCTGTGGCAGAGAATTCCAGAGACTCTCAACCAGGTAAGGACTTGAAAAAAGCAGTTTCTCCCTTTCCCCCCCACACATAAATAGATTAGACCCCCCCCCCCAACTACACACATTTACGTAGTGAACATATTTATTTTTTTTAAGTGAAAAAAAAGGAGATTTGCAGGATGGCAGCATGTACAGGACGCGCCCCCTCTCATCTACCTATTTAGAACGGAGAGACGAGGAAACACTTTTTCTCACAGAGAGTGGCGAGTCTGTGGATTCTTGCTCGGTGGAGGCCGGTTCTCTGGATGATGCTTTCAAGAGGAGCTAGATAGGGCTCTTAAAGATAGCGGATGGTCAGGGGGATATAGCCAATTAGACAATAGACAACAGGTGCAGGAGTAGAGGACCATTCGGCCCTTCAAGCCATGCACCGCCATTCACTGTGATCACGGCTGATCATCCCCAATCAGTACCTCATTCCTGCCCTTCTCCCCATATCCATGACTCCGCTATCTTTAAGAGCCCTATCTAGCTCTCTCTTGAAAGTATCCAGAGAACCGGTCGCCACCCTCCCCTCCCCCCCCCCCCCCCCCTCCACCGCCCTCTGAGGCAGAGAATTCCACAGACTCACCACTCTCTGTGAGAAAAAGTGTTTCCTCCCGTCTCCGTTCTAAATAGGGTGAGGAGAGGTGGGCGCTGTCCTGTACAGCTGCCAGTCCTGCAAATGTCCTTTTTTTTTCACTTAAAAAAATAAATATGTTCACTACGTAAATGTGTGTAGTTGGGGGGGGGGGGGGAGTCTAATCTATTTATGTGTGGGGGGTGGGGGGAAAGGGAGAAACTGCTTTTTCAAGTCCTTACCTGGTTGGAGAGTCTCTGGAATTCTCTGCCACAGAAGGTAGTTGAGGCCAGTTCGTTGGCCATATTTAAGAGGGAGTTGGATGTGGCCCTTGTGGCTAAAGGGATCAGGGGGTATGGAGAGAAGGCAGGTACGGGATACTGAGTTGGATGATCAGCCGTGATCATGTTGAATGGCGGTGCAGGCTCGAAGGGCCGAATGGCCTCCTCCTGCACCTGTTTTCTATGTTTCTATGTTTCTATGAGAGGCTGCCTTGCTCGAGCAGCACCGTCGACCGTCCTCGAGGCCTACCGGCGGGGCATTGGAGCGCCGGCGTTCCCCCAGGGGACCGGCCTTTGAAAAAAGAAACTCGGCGTCGGCCGGGGCGGCAGAGCGCGCTGGAGCGTTATCGCGGAGCGGGAGCGGGCGATGCCTCGCCCAGGTCGCCGCGCTGGGACTTTCGCCCGAGTGTGTGATGGGTCGCCGATGGAACTTCGCCGAGCTGCGGGACTGTGGAGCGGTGGCGCTGATTTAACTTCGGGAGCGTGGGATCTTTTCGCCGCGATCGCCGTCCGGCACGGTTTGTCGGCTTCGGAGGCCGCGGTCTCCATGTAAGGAAGCGAGGGGTGTGCGGCCGCTCCAGGCGTCCCAAGAGGGTTCTCCGGAACGCCGGAGCACCGTCACCCGGCGAGAAGGACCTGGAACTACTGCCCTCCGGTAGCGGCGACTGTGGAAGCCTCAAAAATCCCGACTATGGGTGGACGTGGGGGGATGGAGTCTGGACTTTGTGCCTTCCCCATAGTGGGAACCATTATGGGGATGTTGTTTATTATGTTTCAATTTTAAACCTTTTCTTTAATGCGATGTACTATTTGCATTAGTGTGCTGCCAAGGACATCTGTATTTTCCCTGTAAAGTATTTATTATTATTGGTTTTATTTATTAAATGGCTTACCCCTTATTCTTCAACTGTGTGTGGCCGCTGGTTCGGGACTCCCCCAACATTTGCTTAGTCTTCTAGCTAGTATTTTCACTAATATTCTTTGATTTGTGTTTAACAGCGCAATAGCTCTATATGATCCATGTTCTTCCCCATCTTTATCTCTCTTAAGTATTAAACATAGAAACATAGAAATTAGGTGCAGGAGTAGGCCATTCAGCCCTTCGAGCCTGCACCGCCATTCAATATGATCATGGCTGATCATCCAACTCAGTATCCTGTACCTGCCTTCTCTCCATACCCCCTGATCCCCTTAGCCACAAGGGCCACATCTAACTCCCTTCTCACCTCTTAAATATAGCCAATGAACTGGCCTCAACTACCTCTGTGGCAGAGAGTTCCAGAGACTCACCACTCTCTGTGTGAAAAAAGTCTTTTCTCATCTCGTCTTAAAAGAATTTCCCCCTTATCCTTAAGCTGTTGACCCCTTGTCCTGGACTTCCCCAACATCGGGAACAATCTTCCTGCATCTAGCATGTCCAACCCCTTAGAATTTTGTAAGTTTCTATAAGATCCCCTCTCAATCTCCTAAAATTCCAGAGAGTATAAACCGAGTCTATCCAGTCTTTCTTCATAAGACAGTCCTGACATCCAGGAATCTGGTGAACCTTCTCTGCACTCCTCTATGGCAATAATGTCCTTCTAATGTCACTAATGTCACATTAGTGTGATCGTGGATTCTGCTAGTGTTTCAGGGTAGTATTTGTTCGTTGAAGGCATGTGTACACATTTTCTGTAGGCGAGGAGTAAATATGTCATAAAAACATTTATAAAATTCATTACTAAATCCATCGGGACCTGTTGTTTTTTTTAAAATGAGATTATTGTTTCTTCTATTTCCTTATTTGAGATTTGTGCTCCCAATTCCTCTTGTTGCTGCAACTCTAGTTTAGGAAGGTTACAATTATCCAAGAATTCTGTAACTTTGTTGGTGTCCGTTATCGTTTTAGATGTGTACAGATTCTCGTAAAATTGTGCAAATCTTTTATCAATATCACTCGGCAAGGTCAGTATTTCCCCTTTGTCTGATTTGATCGTTGAAATTGTGTGATCCTTTTCTCGTTTCCTTAACTGACGTGCAATAGTTCTAAATGGCCAACCCCTTATTCTTAAACTGTGTGTGTGTGTGTGGCCCCTGGTTCTGGACTCCCCCAACATCGGGAACACGTTTCCTGTCTCTAGCGTGTCCAAACCCTTAACAATCTTATATGTTTCAATGAGATCCCGTCTCATCCTTCTAAGGATGGGGCTCTTAAAGATAGCGGAGTCAGAGGATATGGGGAGAAGGCAGGAACGGGGTACTGATTGGGGATGATCAGCCGTGATCACATTGAATGGCGGTGCTGGCTAAAAGGGCCGAATAGCCTACTCCTGCTTCTATTGTCTAAAATAGGGATCAGAAGCTTCAGCGCACTAACCGGGCGGTGTATATTAGGGCATCTATCTCCGTTTCAGCGAGAATCAGTTTAAATTCCATTTGGAAGATTTTGGAGGAGCAGGTAACCAAGATACCGTGAGGCTTTCCCAACTCCGTGCTCTCGCTAAATCCCCGACTCCATTTGCACATTGCCCTTGCAGGATTGGACTGGACAACTATTACTATGGGCGGACTCCCCGAGTTCAGACTTTTTCACCCAGAGAGTTGCCAATTTGTGGAATTCCCTGCCACAGAGGGCAGTGGAGGCCAAATCACTGGATGGATTTAAGAGAGAGTTGGATAGAGCTCTAGGGGCGAGTGGAGTCAAGGGATATGGGGAGAAGGCAGGCACGGGTTATTGATAGCACCGGTTATTCGAGCCTGCACCGCCATTCACTATGATCATGGCTGATCATCCAACTCAGTATCCCGTACCTGCCTTCTCTCCATACCCCCTGATCCCTTTAGCCACAAGGGCCACATCTAACTCCCTCTTAAATGTAGCCAATGAACTGGCCTCAACTACCTTCTGTGGCAGAGAATTCCACAGACTCACCACTCTCTGTGTGAAAAATGGTTTTCTCATCTCGGTCCCAAAAGGCTTCCCCCTTATCCTTAAACTGTGTGACCCTCCTTGTCCGGCCCTTCCCAACATCGGGAACAATCTTCCTTGCTTGAGCATACGAGTCCTTCGATCCAACCCTTAAGAATTTGTAAGTCTCAATGAATGTCACCCCCCTCATCTCTAAATTCCAGCGAGTACAGAGCCAGTCTATCCAGTCTTTTTCTTCATAGGAAGTCCTGCCATCCCAGGAATCAGTCCTGTGAACCTTTCTCAGTTACTCCCTCTGTGCACGAAATGTCTTTCCTCAATAGGAGACCACAACCCTGTACGCAATACCCCAGGTGGTCCTCACCAAGACCCTGTACAACTGCAGTAGAACCTCCTGCAACTATAGCAGGATATCCAATTCCATTCATGGCAGAATGTCAATGGTGTTCTCCCAGTTGGAGGGAAACGCCTGTGCGTGGCTTTGTTTTAACGTGGGGAGACCTGGTGCACAGACAGCCACCACCACACGGTCCTTGACCGATCTGGGTCAGGAATCCAGTGGCACTAGTCCCAAGACGACCGGAGACCCTTTCCTGCCGCAGGCCTTCATTCCGCCTTCCCAGGCCGTGTAAGCTCCATCTAAGGGTCATCCGTCGGCCTCCGCCTGTTCCACCGTTAAGGTCTTGCTTGTTAGGCAATAACAATAGGTGCAGAGGAGCCATTCGGCCCTTCGAGCCAGCACCGCCATTCAATAGGATCATGGCGGATCATCCCAATCATACCCCGTTCCGGCCTTCTCCCATATTCCCCTTACACAGCTATCTTTAACAGCCCTATCTAGCTCTCCTCTTGAAAGCATCCAGAGAACCCCGCCCCCAACCGCCTCTGAGGCAGAGAAAATTCCACAGACCCACAACTCTCTGTGAGAAAAAGTGTTTCCGCCTCGTCTCTGTTCTAAAATGGCCGACCTTATCTTTAAACTGTGTGTGTGTGGCCGGGGTGTTCTTTGGACTCCCCCAACATCGGGAACATGTTTCCTGCCTCTACGTTCCAAACCCTTAATAAAATCTTATGTTTTTCAAAGAGCCCCGCTCATCCTTCTAAACATCCAGAGTGAACAAGCCCGCCGCTCCATACTCTCCGCGTATGACAGTCCCGCCATCCCGGAATTAACCTGGTGAACCAACGCAGGGCTCCCTCAATAGCAAGAATGTCCTTTCCTCAAATTAGGGGACCAAAACTGCACACATACTCAGTTGGTCTCACCAGGGCCCTGTACAACTGCAGAAGGACCTTCTTTGGGCTCCCATATTCGATTCCTCTGTATGAGGAATCCTCTCTGTCTTGAGTCCTCCCCCCTCGACCTACCTCCTGGAGGCCTAACCAGGAGCACAGCTCCAGACGGCATCGCTCTCAGGATCTTCAGGATCCACACAAGCTTCACCACCATGGATCTGAGCATCACTGTCTGCACATCCACCCACAGTTGTGTCAACTGCTAAACTTGCTCATCTTGCCCTGTATTTTCGTGGCCAAAGCCCATGAACGTGTTTGGCAGTGTAAAACGTTTATTGTGCGGGTCTCTTCTTCACACAACACGCACACATCTCACGGACACTTGTAATCTTGCCCTGTATTTTCTCACCAAATCATGAACGTTTTTGCAAGTAAATAAAAGTTTATTGTAACGACTCTCTCTCTCTCACACACGCGCGCAGCACACAAACACACACTCGACACACACACACTCTCACACTTGCTAATCTTTCCCTGTATGTTCTCAGCCAAATCATGAACGTTTTTGCAAGTATATAAAAGTTTATTGTAACGGTCTCTCTCTCTCACACACAGTCACACAACACTCTCACACACTCTCACACACACTCTCACAGCACACACATTCGCACTCATCACACATTCGCACTTCACACACCGCACACACACACACTCACTCTCTCACACACACATTCACACTCACACACACTCACATTCACACTCACACATTCTCACACACACACACACACTCTCTCTCTGACACACACTCATAATCTGCCCTGTATGTTCTGGCCAAACCCAAATTGGCAAGTATATAAAGTTTATTGTAACTGGTCTCTCTCCTCTCACACACACTCCACACACTCACACACACACACCAACACTCACACCCACTCCACTCAGACACTCTCACACACACACTGGAATACATTTACATGATACAGGTTTGGCAACTAATTAACAGTAAAATATCTCTCGCATTTCCTCCCTCACGAGAGAGAAGGAAGGGTGGATGAAGGGAGGGAGGGAGGGAGGGAGGGAGGGAGAGGAGGGAGAGACGGGAGAGAGGGAAGAAGGGATCAAGAGGGGAGAGCGGAGAGAGGGAGAGAGGGGAGAGAGGGATAGATGGGAGAGAGGGAGAGAGGGAGAAGGGCGAGGGGTGGGGGGGGAGGGAGAGAGTGGGGGAAGAGGGGAGAGTGGAGAGGGGGAGAGAGCGGGGAGAGGGGGGAGTGGGGGAGAGGGGGAGGAGGGGGAAGGGGGGAGAGGGGGGGAAGAAGGGGGGGGAGAGGGAGGGGGAAAGGGGTGGGAGGGAGGGAAGGAGGAGGGGATTGAGGACGGAAATGGAGGAATCAGAAGGCGCGCGGCGCGAGGGATGCGAGGGAGAGAGTGAAGGGAGAGGGGGCAAGAGAGGGGGAATAGGGACGAGAGAAGAGGGAGAGAGGGAGACAGAGGGAGAGAGGGAGAGAGGGCTGACTCGCCGTGTGTGTGTCCGTGCTCGCGGTCGCTCTTTCTCTTTTCTCTCTTTCTATTCTTGGTTTGGAGTGGGCTGGGGCCAGGCGTCGGTCTTCGTCTTTCGCTCGGCGCGTCTCTCTTCGCTTTTTTCTCTGTCTCTCTGGCTCTCTTGCTCGTGCGTGGCATCGCGCCCTCTCTTTCTTCTTCTTTCTCCTTTGTCGCTTTTTCCTCTCGGTCTTCGTCTTTTCGTTCTCTTTCTCGTATGTCTTTTCTTAAAATCTCGCGGCCCGCCCCACCACCCCCACCACCACGAGCCCTCCATCCGTGTCACCTGCTACACGCAACATTCCTCATGCAGTCACCCGCGGCTGCCGCGCATTCCTCGCGTCGGCGGGCGAATGCGGAGGAGAGTAGCGGTCGTTCCCACAGCCAGCAGGTCGCCGAGGCCCGCTGCAGGGGATCAGCGGCTCAAAGCCTGGCAACGGCGGCGTCGCCTCGTCCCCCAGCCCCCTCCAGCTCCACTCCATCGCCCCGGCCGGCCCCCACGCCGGACCGCCCCGCTTCCCGGCGCTACCAGATTCCAGGCCCCCCCTCAGACCCCCGGCATCACCCGAACGCCCCGGGGAAGAACCCCCCTACCGACCCCGACGGGGGACCGAAGGAGAGGGAGGGCCGTGGACTCCGGGCTGTATCTCCAAAACTCCTGCCGAGAGACGGGATCGAGGGTCGATCACACCTAGGACACATAGGTCG
>JAVHYY010000483.1:0-66726 GCA_035221665.1 Okamejei kenojei | reverse complement strand
CGCCCCCCCCCCTTCCCCCCCCCTCCCCTCCCTCCCCTTCTCCTCCCTCCCCCCCTCCGTCTCCCCTCGCCCCCTTCTCTCCCGACCCCCTCCCCTTTACCTTTCCCCCTCTCCCTCCTCACCCTCTCCTCCCTCCCTCCTACCCCACCTCCCCTCCCTCTCTCCACGCCTCTCCACCTCCTCCTCCCCACCCCCTCTCCCCCTCCCTCCCCCCCCCCTCCCCCTTCCCTCCCCCCTCCCGACCCCCCTCCTCCTACCCACCCCCTCCTCCCTCCTACCACCGTCCCCCCTTCCTCCCTCCTCACTCCCCTCCTCACCCCAGCTCCCTCATGGCCTACCCCCTCCTCCATCCTCCCTCCCTCCCCCCCTATTCTCCCCTTCCACCATCCTCACTCTCGCTCCAACCTACCTTCCCTCCCTCCTCCCTCCCCTCCCTTCTCACCCTCTTCCTCCTCGACCTGCATCAGCTCCCTCATACCCTACCCCCCCCCCCAAAAGTCCGTTGCCCCTCCCCTCACCGTAGCAGATGGTCAGCAGTGGGTTGGACATGTGGGGACGTATCCTTCGGGGGGGCGGGGCAGTAACTTGACAAACTACAAACGCCTGCCTCCTGGAGTAAAAAAACCCACATCAGTTGCGTGTCAAAAACACACCCCCCCCCCCCCCCCTCAGAGGGCGGCCCGGATGTGGAGATGGAAGAGAGCGGGTGTGGAGAGTCTAAGGGACCGAGGGCACAGCTCCGAATTAAAGGACGTTCCTTCAGGATGGAGATGAGCAGGAATTTCTTCAGCCAGAGGGCGGTGAATCTGTGGGAGGTCGCTGCCACAGACGCCGGTGGAGGCCACAAGTCGGCGGGTGTTTTTAAAGGCAGAGATCGATAGATTGTGGATTAGTGCGGGTGTCAGGGGTTATGGGGAGAAGGCAGGAGAATGGGGGTTGAGAGGCAGGAAACATGTTCCCGATGTTGGGGGAGTCCAGAACCAGGGGCCACACACACACACACAAGTTTAAGAATAAGGGGTCGGCCGTTTAGAACGGAGACGAGGAAACACTTTTTCTCACAGACAGTGGCGAGTCTGTGGGATTCTCTGCCTCATAGGGCGGTGGAGATACTTTGAAGAGAGAGCTAGATGGAGCTCTGGTCACTGTGTGTCACGTTGTCACTTGCGGGCAGAGCACCGAGGCAAATTCCTTGTATGTGAATACTTGGCCAATAAACTGTGCGTACAAGATCTCGGGAGGAGTAGATTGGGTAGATGCACAGAGTCTCTGGCCCAGAGTAGTGGAATCGAGGATCTTACTTTCAAGAGAGGGCTCTTTTGAAGATAGCGGAGTCAGGGGATATGGGGAGAAGGCAGGACGGGGAAACTGAATGGGGATAGAATCAGCCGTGGATCACTTGTTATGGCGGTGTGGCTGGAAGGGCCGAATGGCCTTATCCTGCGTCTATTTGTCTATTGTTAATATTGAACAGCAAGGATGAAATGCGGACGGTTCCTAAGATGCTGCAAGGATGTGAGTGACTTTTGGGCGCTGCTGTAGTCAGACCACCTTTGGGACCGGGTGAGGGCACGTTTTGGCCGCCACTCCCGCCCCTTCTCACCGATGTGGAGTTCGGCTGTGCGAGGTTGGCGCAGGGTCACCGCTGGATGAAGAGCCTCAGTGCAGTAGAGGAGGGTGGACGTCCTTCCCCCGGAATATTGGAGCGAACAGGAGGAGGGCGGGGGTTAAGAGCGGAATCCCCCCGCGCCCCCGCGTTCGACCGCCGCACGATCGCACACGAGTGTCGTTCCGAAGATTACAGGCGCGGCGAAGAACAGGCCCCACCGAGTCCGCGCCACCAGCCATCGCCCGTTCACACATTTTATAGACAATATTTCGAGCCGCACCCTCTCTCTCCCCTCCCCCGTTCCTTCACCTCCCTCCCCCCCCCCCCCCCCATTCTAGCAAATCGATTTGATGTATAGGAGCAGGGAGAGGTTCTACTGCAGTTGTACGGGCTCTGGTGAGAACCACATCTGGTGTATTGTGTACAGTTTTGTCTCCTAATTTGAGGAAGGACATCCTTGTGATGAGGGAGCCAGCATAGGTTCACCAGCTCGATCTACTGGGATGGCGGGGACTGTATATGGAGGAAAAGATTATGAAAAGTCTAGGCTTGTATTCACGCGTTTAGAAGGATGAGGGGGGATCTTATAGAAACATATAAAATGATTAAAAGGAACTGGACAAGCTAGATGCAGGAAAATGTTCCAATGTTGGGGCGAGTCCAGAACCAGGGCCCCACACACAGTTTAGAATAAAGGGGAGGTCATTTAAGGACTGTGCTGAGGAAGAACTTTTCCACCCAGAGAGAGTTGTGGATTTTGTGGAAGTCCGGCCACCGAGGGCAGTGGAGGCCAAGTCACTGGATGGATTTAAGAGAGATTTAGATAGCGTAAGAGCTCTAGGGGCTGTGGAGTCGAGGGATACGGGAGATGGCAGGCACGGTGTTATTGATAGGGTGCGATCATCAGCCATGATCACAATGAATGGCGGTGCGGCTCGATGGCCCCCTGAATGGCCTCCTCATGCGCCTATTTTCTATGTTTCTATCTTGTATGTATTATCTGGTCTCTAAATGACTAAAACTTCATCTTGTATGTATTGTATGTATGTATGAATGTTCCGAAATATATATAAGGAGGAGGGAGGGGGAAAGAGGGAGTGGGAGGGTCGAACAACATACCTTTGCGGACAAATGTTCTACATCCGACTTCTAGTACATGTGTGGTAAGTTCAGAGCCTTGCGAAAAAAGGACAAAGTACGTGAGATAAGCTGCCAGTTGACGCAACTATCAAAGCCGTTTTACCACGATGTTTCATTTCCACCGATCTCAAACAGTCGACTCCTCATTCTCTCCATTTCAATAGCTTGGGGAGCACTAACAAGGAGGAGAGGGGGACGTTAGTTCACTTTGTCTTTCCAGGTGAGGCAGAGGTTCACCTGCACCTCCTCCAACCTCATCTACTGCATCCAGCTGTTCCAGGTGTCAACTTCATAATAGACAAACCATACAATAGGTGCGGGATGGAAGGCATTCGGCCCTTCGAGCCAGCACCGCCATTCACTGCATTCACGGCTGATCAGCACAATCAGTGCCCCGTTCCTGCCTTCTCCCCATATCCCTGACTCCGCTATTTAAGAGCCCTATCTAGCTCTCTCTTGGAAGCATCCAGAGAAACGGCCTCCACCGACCCTCTGAGGCAGAGAATTCCAAGTCTCACATTCTTGTGAGAATGAGTGTTTCCTGTCTCCGTTCTAAATGATTACTCCTTATTTTAAACTGTGTGTGGCCATTGCTCCTCTGGACTCCCCAACATCGGAACATGTTTCTGCTCTAGCGTGTCCAAACCCTTAATAATAACCAATTATTACCCAGGATACTGAGTTGGATGATCAGCCATGATCATATTGAATGGCGGTGCAGGCTCGAAGGGTACCGACTGGCCTGCTCCTGCATAATTTCTATGTTTCTCCCCCCATTAATCTTATATGTTCAATTAAGATATCCACTCTCCTGCTAAACTCAGAGTGTTACAAAGCCCAGCCGCTCCATTCTCTCAGCATATGACAGTCCCGCCATCCCGGGAATTAACCTGGTGAACCTACGCTGGGCTCCCTCAATAGCAAGAATAACTTTGGCGAGACTAAGCGTAGGCTTGGCGATCGCTTCGCCCAACACCTCCGCTCGGTTCGCAATAACCAACCTGATCTCAATGGCAAGAATGTCCTTCCTCATATTTGGAGACCAAAACTGCACACAATACTCCAGGGGTGGTCTCACCAGGGCCCTGTACAACTGCAGTAGGACCTCTTTGCCCCGTACTCTGACGTCAGTCTGAAGAAGGGTCTTGATCCGAAACGTCGCCCATTCCTTCTCCCCAGAGATGCTGCCTGACTCGCTGAGTTCCTCCAGCATTTTCTGTCCCCCTTCATTTTGAACCATCCTTGGTTATTTCACAGGGGAAGCCTAAATCGATCTTAAGTTCTGGGGGCAGAATTAGGCCATTCGGTTCATCAGGCCCACTCTGCCATTCAATCACGGATGATCTATCTCTCCCTCCCTCCCAACCCCATTCTCCCGCCTTCTCCCCATAGCCCCTGATGCCCGCACTCATCAAGAATCTGTCTATCTCCGCTTTAAAAATACCCACTGACCCGTGGCCTCCACCGCCGTCTGTGGCAGCGGATCCCGCAGATTCACCGCCCTCTGGCGCCCAATGTCTCCAAGGCCGCACCAAGCGACGGCGACAACGGCAGGGACAGGACTTACCGCCAGCAGGAGCTGGGCCTGGATGTATTCATCGATGTCGTGGAGGCCTGTTACTACAAACACAAGCAGGCGATTAATCTTGGTCACAGCCTTCACCCCACCATGTCCGAACGTAATCGATCGATCCTTTATCGGAGAGCAACAGTTGTACAGCGCAAAACGAGAAGACGCTTCGCAGGGAATACCAGAGCATCGCACATAAAGCTTAAACATTTCACACATAAATAAAAAAAGAAGAAAAAACAATCCAGTCCCTGATAAAAACAATATGAATAGTTAAAAGTGCAGGTACAAAAAACCCAGCAACGTTAAAATAACAGTCATAAATTGTCCAGGGCAGCTGATTTAAGTGGCCGGGGTCAAGAGCTTCAAATTCCTGGGCGAGCGCGTCTGTGACGATCTCTCCTGGTCCGAGAACACTGATGCAATTATTAAGAAAGCTCATCAGCGCCTCTACTTCCTGAGAAGATTTCGGAGAGTCGCTTTGTCAAGGAGGACTCTCTCTAACTTCTACAGGTGCACAGTAGAGAGCTTGCTGACCGGTTGCATCGTGGCTTGGTTCGGCGACTTGAGCGCCCTGGTGGGAAAAAGACTGCAAAAAGTAGTAAACACTGCCCAGTCCATCATCGGCTCTGACTCCCCCCCCTTCCATCGAGGGGATCTATCGCAGTCGCTGCCTCAAAAAGGCTGGCAGCATCATCAAGGACCCACACACCACCCTGGCCACTCACTCATCTCCCTGCTACCTTCGGGTAGAAGGTACAGGAGCCTGAAGACTGCAACAACCCGGTTCAGGAATAGCTACTTCCCCACCGCCATCAGGCTATTAAACCTGGCTCGGACAAAACTCTGAACATTAATACCCCTCCACCAGTTATTTGCACTTTCCTATCAATTTATTAATTCATGTGGGTACACAAAAGGCTGGAGAAACTCAGCGGGTGCAGCAGCATCTAAGGAGCGAGGGAGATAGGCGACGTATTTACGTATATAATTGTAGTCAATGCCTACTGTGTTCTGTTGTGCTAGGCAAAGAAAGAATTTCATGGTCCTGTTAGGGACACATGACAATAAACTCTTGACTTTGAAGGAAGCTGCTTAGCAGTCTGGTTGTCCGGGCTTCGATGCTACAGTACACCTCTTGCCCGATGGCAGGAGATCCAGATATGTGTGGAGGGGGTGCAGTCTGCCCTTTGCAACGCCCAGTGCTTTCTTCCAGTTGTCAGCTCTGGAAATGACAACGATCTCCTCTGCACGCACGTTGATCCAAAATGGTGGTGCTTCCACGCTCCGAGCGGCTGGGTTTGTGCACTCTGGAGTGTAGAAGCTTGTGCTCGCTGGAATTTAGGAGATTGAGGGGGGATCTTAAAAGAGACGTACAAAATTCTTAAGGGGTTGGACAGGCTAGATTGTTCCCGATGGCAGGAAGATTGTTCCCGATGTTGGGGAAGTCCAGGACAAGGGGTCACACAGTTTAAGGATAAGGGGGAAGTCTTTTAGGACTGAGATGAGAAAAACATGTTTCACACCGAGGGTGGTGAATCTGTGGAATTCTCTGCCACAGAAGGTAGTTGAGGCCAGTTCGTTGGCTATATTTAAGAGGGAGTTAGATGTGGCCCTTGTGGCTAAAGGGATCAGGGGGTATGGAGAGAAGGCAGGTACGGGCTAATCAGCCGTGATCATATTGAATGGCGGTGCGGGCGGGGACAGGGAAGGTGGGCTGACGCCAGTGTGAGCGGAGTTGCAGCAATCGAATTTTTTTAAGAGGCGGGGAGGGGATAAAATGTGTGGATGATCTTTCCGAGGTCGTCAAACTGGAGGAATTGTTTTATTTGAGCTATCATTCAATATATTGCAATATATAACATTGTAGTATGATCTGATTGATGCTTCGCTGAAGTATATTTGGTCACTTGTATTTTGCTTGTCCCTCTCGACACTGGGGGGGGGGTGGGCAACCGTGGAAGGCAGAGTCCACTCTCGGACGATCCACAAACTCACCGTCCGGAGCTCCGTCGCACACCACTAGGTCAGCCGCCGCGCCCTCAAAGTGCGCGACGATCTCGTGGGCCGTGGAGACCTGTGAAGAACGAGAGCGGTAAGGGGGGTAGGGCCGATGCCTCACGGCGCCAGAGGCTCCCCCTTCCCCCACCCACGTTCCATCCCCTGTCTGTGCGGAGTTTGCACGTTTTCTCTCCCCGTGACCTGCGTGGGTTTTCTCCCTGCGCCCCGGTTTCCTCCCACACTCCAAAGACGTGCGGGTTTGCTGATTAATTGGCACGGGTGTAAAATGTAAATTGTCCCCTAATGTGTGTGTGTGTGTGCGTAGCGCGGCGCGCGTGTGTTGTGTGTGTGTGTGTGTGTGTGTGTGTGTGCGTGTGTGTGTGTGTGTGAGTGTGTGTGTGTGTGTGTGTGTGTGTGTGTGTGTGTGTGTGTGTGTGTGCGTGTGTGCGCGCGTGTGTGTGAGTGAGTGAGTGTGTGCTGTGTGTGCGTGTGGTGTGTGTGTGTGTGTGTGAGTGTGTGTGTGTGTGTGTGTGCGAAAACTATGTGTGAGTGTGTGTGTGTGTGGTGTGTGTTGTGTGTGTGTGAGTGTGTGCGTGTGTGTGTGTGTGCGTGTGTGTGTGTGAGTGGTGTGTGTGTGTGTGTGTGTGTGCGTGTGCGTTCCTGTGTGTGTGTGTGTGTGTGTGTGCGTGATATGAGTGTGTGTGCGTGTGTGCGTGTGTGTGTGTGTGTGTGTGTGTGTGTGTGTGTGCGTGTGTGTGTGTGTGTGTGTGTGTTGTGTGTGTGTGTGTGCGTGTGTGTGTGTGTGTGTGTGTGTGGGATAGTGTTAGTGTGCGGGGATCGCTGGTCGGCACGGACCCGATGGGCTGATGGGGCCTGTTTCCGCGCTGTATCTCTAAAACTAAACTGTCAAAGAAGGAACAGCAGATGCTGGAAAATCGGGGGTTACACAAAATACTGGAGAAACTCAGCGGGTGCAGCAGCATCTATGGAGGGAAGGAGACGGGCTCAGCACCTCAACTCCCCCTCCCGTTCCGTATCCGGCCTCTCTGTCCTGGGCCTCCCCCAGGGCCAGAGTGAGCAACACCGCAAGTTGGAGGAGCAGCGCCTCATATTCCGCTTGGGGGAGTCTGCATCCTCTTGGTATGAACATTGAATTCTCACAATTCTGTTAACCCTTGTTATCTCCCCCTCCCTCAGCCCTCGGGCTCCTCCTCCTCCTTTTTCCCTTCTTCCCCCCGCCCCCCCCCCCCCCCCCCCCCCCCCCCCCCCCCCCCCCCCCCCCCCCCATCAGTTACTTCAATTAATGGTTGTACTTTTGTGACAGAAAAGTAGACCTTTTGTAAATATTTGATTGGGTAGATTTATGATGTGATTGCTTTGTTTCTTTGTTTATCAGTCTGAAGAAGGGTCTCGACCCGAAACGTCGCCTGTCTCCTTCACTCCATAGATGCTGCTGCACCCGCTGAGTTTCTCCAGCATTTTGTGTACCCTCTAAACTAAACTAGCGTGCGAACGGGCGAGCGCTGGCCTGTTTCCATGCTGTATCTCTAAACTAAAAATGATCAGGATCTACGCCTATGAACGGCTGTTCAGCGCTCTTCTGCTTTACAAGACTTGCCCCCGTCCCAGCCCGCGTTTGGCCCGCATCCCTCCAAACCCGTCCCTATCCATGTGCCTGTCCAACTGTTTCCTAAACGTTGGGATGGTCCCAGCCTCGACTACCCCCTCCGGCAGCTCGTTCCGCACACCCACCACCCTCGAAAAGTGTGGAAAAGTTGCCCCTCAGATTATTTTTAAATCTTTTCCCCTTCACCTTAAACCTGTGTCCTCTGGTCACTGTGGGCAAGAGACTCTGTGCGTCTACCCGATCTATTCCTCTCATCATTTTGTACACCTCTATAAGATCACCCCTCATCCGGCAGTTTGTCCCACGAGCTCCACAGAGTTGCTGCTTGCCTGACCCGCTGAGTTACTCCAGCACTTTGAGCTATACCTTGGTAATATCTCCTTGGATCTGTGTAACTCCTGGAAGAGGAGCCATGGCCTGCAGATCTACAGCCACGATCTTGATGTCCGAACCTAATCCATCCTTTCCCCTAAAACAAAAGGCAAAATAAATTGTCGACACAAGGAACGGCAGGTGCCGGTTTACAAAAAAAGCGGGGCGTCACGCATGAGCAGCGGGTAGAGTTGCTGCCTCACAGCGCCAGAGACCTGACTACGGGCTCTGTCTGTACGGAGTTTGCACGTTCTCTCTCTCCCCGTGACCCGCGTGGGTTTTCTCCGGGCGCTCCGGTTTCCTCCCGCGCTCCGAATCGTAAATTGTCCCCAGTCCACGCTCACGTCAAAAGTCCGCTTACGCCCCTGTCCCGCTTAGGAAACCCGGAACGGAAACCTCTGGAGACTTTGCGCCCCGCCCGAGGTTTCCGTGCGGTTCCCGGAGGTTTTCGTCGGTCTCCCGAATGGTCGAAAGTGGTTTCTGCCTTCTATGTTCCGGCGATTATTTAAAAGAATTCTAACCCGGCCGCGACTAAAAATAGGTTGCCGCTTTAAAAACCAGTAATTTTTTAGTCGAAGCCGGTTGCGATGCTGGTTGAAGGTGGTTGCCGGAGGTTGCAGGTAGTGGAGGTCTCGACCCGAAACGTCGCCTATCTCCTTCGCTCCTTAGATGCTGCTGCACCCGCTGAGTTTCTCCAGCCTTTTATGCACCACCAAAGGATATAAGACCTTTTTTTTCACCCAGTTTTATTCCACCAGGGAGGTCTTACCTTCCACTAGCTGCAACCTCCGGCAACCACCTTCAACCAACCTCCGGCAACCACCTACAACTAGCATCGCAACCGGCTTCGACTAAACAATTACCGGTTTTTAAAACGGCAACCTATTTTTAGTCGGGGCCGGTTTCGAATTTTTTGAAACAATCGCCGGAACATAGAAGCAGCGGAAACCACTTTCGACGATTATGGAGACTGACGAAAACCTCCGGGAACCGCACGGAAACCTCTCCAGGGGTTTCCGTTCAAGCTTCCTAAGTGGGACAGGGATATTAGCCACCACACCGCCTCCAGGTCCCTCCGATCGGCCGACTTGGGGTTGCTGAACGTCCCGCGGGTCTAGGCATAAGCTCAGGGGCGACCGGCCGCGCCTTTGCGATCCTAGAATGTGGAACAGCAGAATCCCTCTTCCCATCAGAACTGCCCCCTCCATCCACTCCTTCAAGTCGAGACTAAAAACTCATCTTTACCCTCAAGCCTTTCTTGACGTCCTCGGAGCGAGGCCTATATGTATGTAGTGATGTATGTACTTAATCTATGAACCACCGTTGTATAATGTTAATACCTCCGCCACTTTGGCCAACGAGAGTTGTTTTTTTAAATGTGCTATAGAAATAAAAGTGACTTGACTAGTAGGTGTAAGATAGTGTTAGTGTGCAGGGATCGCTGGTCAGGGCCTGTTTCCATGTTGTATCACTAAATTTAAAAATCTGGATCTTTCCTCCCTTCACCCAAAACCTATTCGTCTGGTTCTCGATTCCCCTACTCGAGGTTAATTCCCGGGATGGCGGGACTGTCATACGCTGAGAGAATGGAGCGGCTGGGCTTGTACACACTGGAGTTCAATTTGAGGAAGGACATTCTTGCTCTTGAGGGAGCCCAGCGTAGGTTCACCAGGTTAATTCCCGGGATGGCGGGACTGTCATACGCTGAGAGAATGGAGCGGCTGGGCTTGTAAACTCCAGAATTTAGAAGGATGAGAGGCTATCTTATTGAAACATATAAGATTATTAAGGGTTTGGACACACTAGAGGCGGGAAACATGTCCCCGGTGTTGAGGGAGTCCAGAACCAGGGGCCACACACAGTTTAAGAATAAGGAGAAAGCCATTTAGAACGCAGATGAGGAAAAACGTTTTCTCACAGAGAGTGGTGAGTGTGGAATTCTCTTATTCTTATTCCTATTCGTATTGTTAAACTGTGGCCCCTGGTTCTGGACTCCCCCAACATTGAGAACATGTTTCCTGCCTCTAGCGTGTCCAAACCTTTAATAATCTTTTATGTTTCATAAGATGCCCTCTCATCCTTTTAAATTCCAGAGTGTACAAGCCCAGCCGCTCCATTCTCTCAGCGTATGACAGTCCCGCCATCCCGGGAATTAACCTGGTGAACCTACGCTGGGCTCCCTCAACAGCAAGAATGTCCTTCCTCAAATTAGGGGACCAAAACTGCACACATGTTCCCGATGTTGGGGGAGTGCAGAACCAGGGGCCACACACACACACAGTTTAAGAATAAGGAGTCGGCCATTTAGAACGGATATGGGGAGAAGGCAGGAACGGGGCACTGATTGGTGATGATCAGCCGTGATCACATTGAATGTCGGTGCTGGCTCGAAGGGCCGAAAGATAACTTACTTGAGCTTCCGGCTGAGGACTTGACTCCAGCTTCCTGGGGCAGCGCAGAGATCGACCACTCGACACACTCCTGAGATGGGAGGAAGGAGGGAGGGAGAGAGAAAGTGGGTGGGAGAGAGAGAGAGAGGGAGGGGGAGAGAGAGAGAGGGTGGGAGAGAGGGAAGGGGGGAGAGAGGGAAGGGAGGAGAGGAGGGGAGAAAAGATGTGAGAGTGGGTGGGAGAGAGGGAGGGAAGTGACACAGAGAGAGAGAGGGGAGGGGGGAGAGAGGGAAGGAGAGGGGGGAGAGCGAGTGTGGGAGGGGGGGATGGAGGGTGGGAGAGGGAAGGAGAGAGAGAGGGGGTGGGAGAGAGAGAGAGAGTAAGTAAGTTAGTTTATTGGCCAAGTATTCACATACAAGGAATTTGCCTTGGTGCTCCGCCCACAAGTAACGACATGACACACAGTGACAGTTACGAATGACTCAGAAAACACTAAATATTATTAATAATAAGACATTAATGATAAAACACCATTGATCAAGCATGTGAACCAACAAAATACCAGATCAAAGGTAGGCGACAGACTTTTGGCTGTTGAGTGGAGCAACTACTCGTGGATAAAAGCTGTTTTTATTCCGGCGGTTGCGGCAGCTTTGACAGTCCGGAGTCGCCTTCCAGAGGGAAGTGATTCAAAGAGTTTGTGGCCAGGGTGAGAGGGGTCAGGGATGATCTTGCCCGCTCGCTTCCTGGCCCTTGCAGTGTACAGTTCACCAATGGAGGGAAGGCTGCAGCCAACAACCTTGGCTGAGAGAGGGAGGAAGAGAGAAGGTGGGAGAGGGAGAGGGAGAGAGAGAGAGAGGGAGAGAGAGAGAGAGGGAGAGGGATATAGATATTACTCCTGGCCCACAGGGGCAGGAAACATGTTCCCGATGTTGGGGGGGTCCAGAACCGGGGGCCACACACACAGTTTAAAAACAAGGGGTCGGCCATTTAGGACGGAGATGAGGAAGACTGTTTCACCCAGAGAGTTGTGAGTGTGTGGAATTCCCCGCCTCAAGGAACAAGACACTAAACATACAGCACTATGCAAGGCACTGAGGAAATAAGTTGATCGATCGATCGATCTCACATTCAAACTGTCTGCAGAGTCATTCATAGAAAGTGCTAAAGCAATCCCGAGAGGAACAGATCGGGCAGAGTCTCTTGCCCAGAGTAGGGGAATCGAGGACCAGAGGACACGGGCTCAAGGTGAAGGGGAAAAGATTTAATAGGAATCTGAGGTTTTGTTTAGGAATTAACTGCAGATGCTGGAAAAATCGAAGGTAGACAAAAATGCTGGAGAAACTCAGCGGGTGAAGCAGCATCTATGGAGCGAAGGAAGAGGCGACGTTTCGGGTCTGAAGAAGGGTCTCGACCCGAAACGTCACCTATTCCCTCTCTTGGACAGGTACATGGATAGGACAATAGGTGCAGGCCATTCGGCCCTTCGAGCCAGCACCGCCATTCAATGTGGTCACGGCTGATCATCCCCAATCAGTTCCCCGTTCCTGCCTTCTCCCCATATCCCCTGACTCCGCTATCTTTAAGAGCCCTATCTAGCTCTCTCTTGAAAGCATCCGGAGAACCGGCCTCCACCGCCCTCTGAGGCAGAGAATTCCACAGACTCACCACTCTCTGTGAGAAAAAGTGTTTCCTCGTCTCCGTTCTAAACGGCCGACCCCTTATTCTTAAACTTGTGTGTGTGGCCCCTGGTTCTGGACTCCCCCAACATCGGGAACATGTTTCCTGCCTCTAGCGTGTCCAAACCCTTAATAATCTTATATGTTTCAATGAGATCCCCTCTCATCCTTCTAAACTCCAGAGTGTACAAGCCCAGCCGCTCCATTCTCTCAGCGTATGACAGTCCCGCCATCCCGGGAATTAACCTGGTGAACCTACGCTGGGCTCCCTCAATAGCAAGAATGTCCTTCCTCAAATTAGGGGACCAAAACTGCACACAATACTCCAGGTGTGGTCTCACCAGGGCCCTGTACAACTGCAGAAGGGCCTCTTTGCTCCTATACTCAACTCTTCTGGTTATAAAGGCCAACAGGCCATTGGCTTTCTTCACTGCCTGCTGTACCTGCATGCTTACTTTCATAGACTGATGAACAAGGATCCCCAGATCCCTTTTTCCCCAACTCGACACCATTTAGATAATAATCTGCCTTCCTGTTTTTGCCACCAAAGTGGATAACCTCACATTTGTCCGCATTAAACTGCATCTGCCACGCATCTGCCCGCTCCCCCAACCTGTCCAAGTCACCCTGCATCCTCCTCACAGTTCACACTGCCACCCAGCTTTGTGTCATCTGCAAATTTGCTCGTGTTACTTTGAATCCCTTCATCCAAATCATTGGTGTGTATTGTAAATAGCTGCGGTCCCAGCACCGAGCATTGCGGTTCCCTACTAGTCACCGCCTGGCCATTGTGAAAGGGGCCCGTTAATCCCCACTCTTTGCTTCCTGTCTGTAAACCAATTTCCCATCCTTGTCAGCACTCTACCCCCAATACCATGTCTACGAGAGGAGAGATGACCTTCGCTTGTACCTTGGAAGAGGGAGAACTCTTCATCGAGCTGAAGTAGCTTGAAGGCGCTCCTTGCACGCCAGCCCTGGTGCTTGGCTATCCGGTAGTAGATGTCCCTCTTGTCTTTCGATGAGCGTCCCATTTCCCCCCCCCCCCTGGTCCCTGCGAGACACAAAGAGGGGGGGCAGGTCACATCCAGGGTCCCACAAACCCTCCTCCCCCCAAAGTCTACTACACTCACACTCCCAACACTGGGGACCCACAGAGGCGAGAGAGGGGAGGGGAGAGAGTGAGAGGAGGGGGGGAGAGAGGAAGGAGGAGGGGGGAGAGAGGAGGGGGGAGGGGAGAGAGAGAGGGGGAGGGGGAGAGAGAGGGGGGAGGGGGAGAGAGAGGGGGGAGAGAGAGAGGGGGGAGGGAGAGAGGAGGAGGGGGAGGAGAGGGAGAGAGAGAGATGGAGGGGGGAGAGAGAGAGGAGGGGAGGAGAGAGAGGAGGAGAGAGGGGAGGGGGAGAGAGAGAGGGTGGGAGAGGGGAGGGGGAGGGGGAGCAGAGAAGGCGTTCCTTCTCCTCCATTCTCTTCCCGCAATCTAATTTCCCCTCCATTCCTCCCTTTTCCCATCCCTCTATCTTCACTCTCCCATTCTTTCTTCTCTCAACCTCTCTCCCCTGCCCCCTCCTCCCTCTATCCCATCCCTCTCCCCTCTACCTCTCTCACCCTTCTTTTTCTCTTTTCCTCCTCCCTCCCTTCTTTCTCTCTCTCCCCTTCCTCTCTACCTTCCCCTCTCCCTCCATTCACTCTCTCCCCCTCTTCCTTACCCTCCCTCTATTCATTCTCCCCGCTCTATCCTCCCCGCCCCCTCCCTTCATCCTTTCTCTCCCGCCTCCCTCTCCTTTCTCCCTCTCTTTCCCTTCACCCCCACTTTCCTTCCCTCCTTCCTTCTCTCCCCCTCCCCCTTTCCCATCCCTCTATCTTCTTGCTCCCCCATTCTCTCTCTCTCTCCACCCTCCTTTCCTCTTCTCTCCCTCCGCTTCCCCCTCTTTCCTATTCCCTCTCTCCCCTCCCTTTCCTCTTCCCTCCCTCCCTCTCCCTTCATTCTCTCTCTCCTTCACTCTCTCTTCATTATTTCTCTGCCTCCATCCCTATCCATTTTTTCTCGTTATTTCTCTCCCTCCATCCCTCTCCATTCTTTCATTTTCTCATTATTTCTCTCTCCTCTCATTATTTCTCTCGCCTCTTTCCTTTCTTTTTCTCATTATTCTAATTACCTCCCTCTCTCTTTCATTATTTCTTTCCCTCCATCCCAGTTTCTTAATTATTTCTCTCCCACCATTCTCTTTATTTTTCTCATTTTTTTTCTCCCTCCATCCTTTCTCACTTTATTTTTCTCATTATCCCCTCTTTTCTCATTTTTTATTTCTCTCCCTCCATTCCTTTCCCCTTCATTCTCTTTCTTTTTCTCATTACTTTTTCCCTCCATCTCTCTCTCTTTTTCTCATTACTTCTTTCCCTCCATCTCTCTTCTTTTTTCATTATTTCCCTCCATCTCTTCTTTTTTCTCATTACTTCTTTCCCTCCATCTCTCTCTCTTTTTCTCATTACTTTCTTTCCCTCCATCTCTCTCTCTCTTTTTCTCATTACTTCTTTCCCTCCATCTCTCTCTCTTTTTCTCATTACTTCTTTCCCTCCATCTCTCTCTCTTTTTCTCATTACTTCTTTCCCTCCATCTCTCTCTCTTTTTCTCATTACTTCTTTCCCTCCATCTCTCTCTCTTTTTCTCATTACTTCTTTCCTCCATCTCTCTCTCTTTTTCTCATTACTTCTTTCCCTCCATCTCTCTCTCTTTTTCTCATTACTTCTTTCCCTCCATCTCTCTCTCTTTTTCTCATTACTTCTTTCCCTCCATCTCTCTCTCTTTTTCTCATTACTTCTTTCCTCCATCTCTCTCTCTTTTTCTCATTACTTCTTTCCCTCCATCTCTCTCTCTTTTTCTCATTACTTCTTTCCCCCATCTCTCTCTCTTTTTCTCATTACTTCTTTCCCTCCATCTCTCTCTCTTTTTCTCATTACTTCTTTCCCCTCATCTCTCTCTCTCTTTTTCTCATTACTTTTTCTCCTTCTACTCCATTCTCTCTCTCTTTTTCTCATTCTTTTCCATTTTTCTCATTTTCTTTCCCTCCATCTCTCTCTCTCTTTTCTCATTCTTTCTTTTCCATCTCTCTCTCTTTTTTTTCTCATTCTTATCCCTCCATCTTTCTTCTCCATCCCTCTCTCTTTCTCTCATTATTTCTTCCTCTCCACCCCTCTCTTCATTATTTCCCTTCATTCTCTCTCTCCTTTCTCACTTCATTTTCTCATTATCCATCTCCATTCTCTTTCTCATTTTTCCCTCCCTTCCTCCCTTTCTTTCTCATTTGTTCTTTCCCTCCCTCCCTCTCCATCCTTTCTTTTTCTTATTATTTCTCTCCCCTCCCTCTCTTCCTCTTTCTCATTATTTCCCCTCCTCTCTCTCTTCATTGCTTCTTTCCCTCCATCCCCCTCTCTCTCTTTCTATTTCCCGTTCCCCCTCTCCCTCCACCCCCCCCCCCCCCTCCATTCTCCCTTCCCTTTCCCCTCTCCCTACCCCCCTGCCCCCTCCCTCCGCCCCTCCACCCCCCCCTGCCCCCTCTTTCCCTCCTTTCTCTCCCCTTCCTCCTTCCCTCCTTCCCTCCCCCGGCCGCCATCTTGCCTCGCCCGGCCCCAGTGAAGGAGCCGGAGCCGCACTTCCGGCCGCCGGCCACCGGGGGGCGCTCTTTACTGGGGCGCTCCTCTAAATCCCCCCCCGCACTTCCGGCCACCGGCCACCGGGGGCGCCTTTACTGGGGCGCTCCTCTAAATCCCCCCCGCACTTCCGGCCGCCGGCCACCGGGGGGCGCCTTTTACTGGGGCGCTCCTCTAAATCCCCCCCCGTACTTCCGGCCGCCGGCCACCGGGGGGCGCCCTTTACAGGGGCGCTCCTCTAAATCCCCCCCGCACTTCCGGCCGCCGGCCACCGGGGGCGCCCTTTACTGGGGCGCTCCTCTAAATCCCCCCCACACTTCCGGCCGCCGGCCACCGGGGGGCGCCCTTTACAGGGGCGCTCCTCTAAAATCCGCCCCGCACTTCCGGCCGCCGGCCACCGGGGGGCGCCCTTTACTGGGGCGCTCCTCTAAATCCCCCCCCCCCGCACTTCCGGCCGCCGACCACCGGGGGGCGCCCTTTGCACCGGGGCGCTCCTCTAAATCCCCCCCCCCCCGCACTTCCGGCCGCCGGCCACCGGGGGGCGCCCTTTACAGGGGCGCTCCTCTAAATCCCCCCGCAATTCCGGCGCCGGCCATTACAGGGGCGCTCCTCCCCCCCCCCCCACCACACACACACACACAGGCTGCAGTGCCGGCCGCGGCCACACCCGGCGGGGGGCGCCCTTTACAGGGGCGCTCCTCTAAATCCAACATTTACAGGCGCGCTCCTCTAAATCATTGCTTTTCCATCTCTCTCTCCATTATTTTTTTCCCTCCATCCCTCTCTTTCTTTTTCTCATTATTTTCCCTCCATCTCTCTCTCCCTTCATTATTTCTGTCCCTCCCTCCATCCCTCCCTTCATTCTCTCTTTCTTTTTCTCATTATTTTCCCCTCCATCTCTCTCTCTCTTTCTCTCTCTCTTTCATTATTTCTTTCCCTCCCTCCATCCCCTCTCCATCCTCTTTCTTTTTCTTATTATTTCTCTCCCTCCATCCATTCTCTTTCTTTTTCTCATTATTTTTCCTCCATCTCTCTCTCCTCGAAATCCACTCTGTTACAGATGAGCTCCTCTAAATCATTGTTTTTCCCTCCATCTCTCTCTCTTTCATTATTTCTTTCCCTCCCTCCATCCCTCTCCATCCTCTTTCTTTTTCTTATTATTTCTCTCCCTCCATCCCTCTCTCTTTTTCTTGTTCTCATTATTTTCCCTCCATCTCTCCCTCTTCATTATTTCTTTCCCTCCCTCTCCATCCTCTCCAACCTCTTTCTTTTTCTTATTATTTCTCTCCCTCCATCCCTCCCTTCATTCTCTCTTTCTTTTTCTCATTATTTTTCCCTCCCTCTCTCTCTCTCTCTCTTTTCATTATTTATTTCCGTCCATCTCTCTTACTCTCCCCAAGCTACCTCCCTTGACGCCAACATACGCAGCTTGACTTCTTCTCACGTGGGTGCTATCGTACGTTGTCGCCAGGACGATGTAGGCTGTCACCGATGTTGACTTTGGTGATTTCCATGGGCGTCGAGCTACGTCAGCCGGCGACTGAATTGTCCTCCCTTGTCTTAGCTTGACCCTGATGGGTCACAGTCAAGTCAAGAGGGTTTATTGTCGTGTGTCCCTGACAGGACAATGACATTCTTACTTTGCTTCAGCACAACAGAACATAGTAGGCATTGACTACAAAACAGATCAGTGTGTCCATATACCATTATATAGGTAAATACACACATGAATAAATAAATTGATAAAGTGCAAATAACAGATAATGGGTTATTAATGTTCAGAGTTTTGTCCGAGCCAGGTTTAATAGCCTGATGACTGTGGGAAAGTAGCTATTCCTGAACCTGGTCGTTGCAGTCTTCAGGCTCCTGTACCTTCTACCTGAAGGTAGCGGGGAGATGAGTGTGTGGCCAGGATGGTGTGTGGGTCCTTGATGATGCTGCCAGCCTTTTTGAGGCAGCGACTGCGATAGATCCCCTCGATGGTGGGGAGGTCAGAGCCGATGATGGACTGGGCAGTGTTTACTACTTTTTGTAGTCTTTTCCTCTCCAGGGCGTTCAAGTTGCCGAACCAAGCCACGATGCAACCGGTCAGCAAGCTCTCTACTGTGCACCTGTAGAAGTTAGAGAGAGTCCTCCTTGACAAAGCGACTCTCCGTAATCTTCTCAGGAGGTTGTCGCCGGTTGTCGGTAGCTTTCCGTCGACTGGGTAGGTGGTAGGTTGTGGTAGATGTTACCGTAGGGGGGGGGGGTCTAGTCGCCGGTTTTTCAGCGACCTGCTACGACTGTGACAGTCGCCTAAAAATTCGCTTGTGGGACAGGCCCTTTACTCCCACTTCCCATCAAGAGGAATAGAATATAGGAGCAGAGTTGTACAGGGCCCTAGTGGGACCACACCTGGAGTATTGTGTGCAGTTTTGGACTGTTGGTCTTCCATAACAAGAGGAGTTGAGTATAGGAGCAAAGAGGTCCTTCTGCAGTTGTACAGGGCCCTGGTGAGACCACACCTGGAGTATTGTGTGCAGTTTTGGTCCCTTAATTTTAGGAAGGACATTTTTGCTATTGAGGGAGCCCAGCGTAGGTTCACCAGGTGAATTCCCCAGATGGCGGGACAGTCGTATGCTGAGAGAATGGAGCGGCTGGGTTTGTACACTCTGGAGTTTGGAAGGATGAGAGAGGATCTCATTGAAACATATAAGATTGTCAAGGGTTTGGGCACACTAGAGGCAGGAAACATGTTCCCGATGTTGGGGGAGTCCAGAACCAGGGGCTACACACAGTTTAAGAATAAGGGGTCGGCCATTTAGAACGGAGATAAAGGAAACGCTTTTTCTCACAGAGAGTTGTGAGTCTGTGGAATTCCCTGCTTCAGAGGGCGGTGGAGGCCGGTTCTCTGGATACTTTCAAGAGAGAGGCTCTTAAAGATAGCGGAGTCAGGGGATATGGGGAGAAAGCAGGAACGGGGAACTGATTGGGGATGATCAGCCGTGATCACATTGAATGGCGGTGCTGGCTGGAAGGGCCGAATGGCCTCTACTCTTGCACCTGTTGACTATTGTTAATCCCTAACCACCTACGCAGGCGGCTATTTACAGGTGCCCACCTCTAAATCGCATTTACAGGGAATTCACCGTTTAAAAGATGAACAGAACAAAATATATAGTATATTAGATAATATTATTTTATGATATTGTTGTGATAATAATAATAATAATTGATTTTCCTGGAATGTAATGATATTATTCAATTCCATCTTTAATTGTCATCGTGTAGTGTACAATACAGAGGCAATGAAATGCAGTTGATATCTCCGAAGGGCGAACTTACGAATAAACAAGTGATTACGCAGTAGTATGAGTATATACATCTATACATATACAGGGGTATCCGTGCACTTTGCTGGTGATTGGATAGTCCGGGGGGTCAGCGAGGGTGTGTTGTGGGTCCAGGAGAGGTCATCGGAGATGTTGACCCCCCCCCAGGAACCTGAAGCTGGACACACGGTCCACCTCCGTCCCGTTGCAGCACCCAATGTGTGTGAATGATATTAACGGCAGAGGGAAGCTCGCGAAACGCCACAATAAAGGAAAACAAAGAGGTAACTAGAGCAGTAAATAACAGAGTTTTATGGAAAAAAGGCAGCATCAAACATTCCCAAGAGGGACACAAAAAGCTGGAGTAACTCAGCGGGACAGGCAGCATCTCTCGGTCACGTTGGCGCGGTGGTAGAGTTCGATCCCGACTATGGGTGCTGTCTGTACGGAGTTTGCACGTTCTCCCCTCACGGGTTTTCTCCGAGATCTCCTCCGAAGGAGTACAGGGAAGGTTCTCCGAGATCTCTGAAGAAGTACAGAGGAGGTTCACCAGACTGATTCCTGGGATGGCAGGACTTCCACATGAGGAAAGACTGGATAGACTCGGCTTGTACTCGCTGGAATTTAGAAGATTGAGGGGGGATCTTAAAGAAACTTACAACATTCTTAAAGGGTTGGACAGGCTAGATGCAGGAAGATTGTTCCCGATGTTGGGGAAGTCCAGAACAAGGGGTCACACAGTTTAAGGATAAGGGGGAAATCTTTTAGGACCGAGATGAGAGAAAAATTTTTCACACAGAGAGTGGTGAATCTGTGGAATTGTCTGCTACAGAAGGTAGTTGAGGCCAGTTCATTGGCTATATTTAAGAGGGAGTTAGATGTGGCCCTTGTGGCTAGAGGGATCAGGGGGTATGGAGAGAAGGCAGGTACGGGATACTGAGTTGGATGATCAGCCACGATCATATTGAATGGCGGTGCAGGCTCGGAGGGCCGAATGGCCTACTCCTGCACCTATTTTCTATGTTTCTATAGGGCTCTTGAAGATAGCAGAGTCAGGGGATATGGGGAGAAGGCAGGAACGGGGTACTAATTGGGGATGATCAGCCATGGTCACATTGAATGGCGGTGCAGGCTCGAAGGGCCGAATGGCCTCTACTCCTGCACCTATTTTCTACGTTTCTATGTTTCTATCTTCAGTATCCTCCCACGCTCCAAAGACGTGCGGGTTTGTAGGTTAATTGGCTCGGTGTAAATGTAAGACATGTCTGCAGCGGGCGTGGGATAGTGTTAATGTGCGGGGATCGCTGCTCGGCTCGGACCCGGTGGGCCAAAGTGCCCTGTTTCCGCGAACTCTGAACTCTGGAGAGAAGGAATGGGTGACGTTTCGGGTCGAGACCCTTCTTCACACTGAAAGTCTCCGGGAGAGGCGATCTCAAGAGCAATGAATGTGAAAGGTGTGCATAAAAAGTAACGGAAACAGGTCATTGTTAGGTGAGAACGAGAAGCTGGTGCGACTTGGGTGGGGGAGGGATAGAGAGAGAGAGAGAGGGAATGCCGGGGCTGCCTGAAGTGAGGGAAATCAATATTCGTACCACTGGGCTGTAAGTTGCCCAAGCGAAATATGAGACGCTGTTCCTCCAATTTGCATTTAGCCTCACTCTGACAATGGTGGAGGCCCCGGACAGAAAGATCAGTGTGGGAATGGGAAGGAGAATTAAAGTGTTTGGCAACCGGGAGATCAGGTTGGTCCAGGCGGACTGCGCGGAGGTGTTCAACGAAACAGTTTTAGTCCCCTAATTTGAGGAAGGACATTCTTGCTATTGAGGGAGCCCAGCGTAGGTTCACCGGGTTAATTCCCGGGATGGCGGGACTGTCATATGTTGATAGAATGGAGCGGCTGGGCTTGTATATTCTGGATTTTAGAAGGATGAGAGGGGATCCTATTGAAACATATAAGGTTATTAAGGGACTGGACACGCTAGAGGCAGGAAACGTGTTCCCGATGTTGGGGGAGTCCAGAACCAGGGGTCACACACACACACACAGTTTAAGAATAAGGGTTTCACCATTTAGAACGGAGATGAGGAAACACTTTTTTTCACAGAGAGTTGTGTGTCTGTAGAATTCTCTGCCTCAGAGGCTGGATCTCTGGATACTTTCAAGACAGTTAGCTCTCTTAAAGATAGCGGAGTCAGGGGATATGGGGAGAAGGCAGGAACGGGGTGCTGATTGTGGATGGTCAGCCGTGATCGCATTGAATGGCGGTGCTGGCTCGAAGGGCCGAATGGCCTCTACTCCTGCACCTGTTGTCTATTGTCAATGAATCGCCCAGTTTACGCTTGGTCTCGCTGATGTAGAAGGGGAGCAGAGGGACCCGAGTCCAACGGTGTGTTCTGTGAACAAAGAGTTAAATGCTTTAGATTGACCTTGAATGGCTGCAGTTGAAAAATCTAAAGTCCAAACCGATCCCGCATCTTTTCGAATGAACATATCATGGAATGATTTTGAGTTTTCAGCTCGATTCAGACCGATTTAGACCTTAGAGATACAGAGCGGAAACAGGGGAAGGGAGGGAGGGGCGATGGGAGGAGGCAGAGGAGGGTGGGGAGAGGGAGGATAATGGAAGAGGGGAATATGGGAACTGAAGAGGGAGAGTGAGATGCATTCACAATTATCTTATTTTTTACAAGTTATTTACAATTTACAAATTATACAACATCAGCGCATTCTCACACGGGACCAGGCCTCCCGTGTGAGAATGGGACCCAACGGGTCCCCCTTGGTCTAGTATATACATATATATATAGAATATTCTTGCCATAGAGGGAGTACAGAGAAGGTTCACCAGACTGATTCCTGGGATGGCAGGACTTCCATATGAAGAAAGACTGGATAGACTCGGCTTGTACTCGCTGGAATTTAGGAGATTGAGGGCGGATCTTATAGAGACTTACAAAATCCTTAAGGGGTTGGACAGGCTAGATGCAGGAAGATTGTTCCCGATGTTGGGGAGGTCCAGAACAAGGGGTCACACAGTTTAAGGATAAGGGGGAAGTCTTTTAGGACCGAGCTGAGAAGATAATTTTTCACACAGAGATTGGTGAGTCTGTGGAATTCTTTGCCACAGAAGGTAGTTGAGGCCAGTTCATTGGCTATATTTAAGAGGGAGTTAGATGTGGCCCTTGCGGCTAAAGAGATCAGGTGGTATAGAGAGAAGGCAGGTACGGGATACTGAGTTGGATGATCAGCCGTGATCATATTGAATAACGGTGCAGGCTCGAAGGGCCGAATGGCCTACTCCTGCACCTATTTTCTATGATTCTATGAATAGAATAGAATGCCTTTTATTGTCATTCATCTTGGTCTGAACGAAATTGCATTTTTTACAGTCTTAACATTACAAAAAAAACCAAGACACACACTTAACACAATTTACACAAACATCCATCCCAGTGAATCTCCAACACCTCCTCACTGTGATGGAAGGCAAAAGTCTTATCTCTTCCCCTTGTTCTTCTCCCGCGGTCCAGCAGTCCAGCTGCAGCGTCGAGGCGAACTGGGGCTCCCGTTGTTAAAGCCCCCCCCCCGGCGGGCGATGGTTAGTCCCGTGGCCGTTTAAGCCGCGCCGGGCGATGTTAGGCCCCCGGCGGGAGAAGTTCCCGAAAAGCGGTCTCCCACCAGCTCCCGATGTTCCCGTCCACCGGGCCTCCGAAGCTCCGAAGTCATGTCGGGTCGCAGCCGCGCGCCACCACGGCTCTTCCCGTTCCGAAATCGGTCCGCGAATGGAGCCCTCAGGCTGGTTCCCGGCTGGGAGGTTAACGCCGGCTCCACAATGTTAGGCCCAATGACACCGGAGACCCGACAGGGAAAAAGGTCGGGTCCCCCCGTACAGGGAAGAGATTACACGGTTTTCCCCACCCCATGTTTCAATAAGATCCCCACATATACGCAGCTAAAAAAATAATAAAAACATAATGCCACCACACCACACCACACCATATATATAAAATAACTCCAGAGGCTGGTTTATACCGAGGGATAGAGAGAGAGAGGGAATGTCGGGGCTGCCTGAAGTTAGTTCAGACTAACTTCTGAAAAAAATATCCCAACTGACCACATTTGGGAATTCCCCCCCATCCCAGATTACAGGACAAGTTGTGCCCAATGGATAATAGACAATAGGTGCAAGAGTAGAGGTCATTCGGCCCTTCGAGCCAGCACCGCCATTCAATGTGATCTTGGCTGATCATCTCCAATCACCACCCCGTTCCTGCCTTCTCCCCATATCCCCTGACTCCGCTATCTTTAAGAGATCTAACTAGCTCGCCCTTGAAAGTATCCCGAGAACCGGCCTCTGAGGCAGAGAATTCCACAGCCTGTGTGAAAAAGTGTTTCCTCGTCTCCGTTCTAAACGGCCGACCCCTTATTCTTAAACTGTGTGTGTGTGTGGCCCCTGGTTCTGGACTCCCCCAACATCGGGGACATGTTTCCTGCCTCCACCTTTAATAATCTTATATGTTTCAATAAGATTCCCTCTCATCCTTCTAAACTCCAGAGTGTACAAGCCCAGCCGCTCCATTCTCTCAGCGATTGACAGTCCCGCCATCCTGGGAATTAACCTGGTGAACCTACGCTGGGCTCCCTCAATAGCAAGAATAAAATTGACCGATCGTACCTTACGCCGAAGATTTAGTCAATCCATCAGCTGTAAAAGAAAACATAAAGAGCAAGTTCAGTTTAGTTTATTGTCACAGAAACATAGACAATAGGTGCAGGAGGAGGCCATTCGGCCCTTCGAGCCAGCACCGCCATTCATTGTGATCATGGCTGATCGTCCCCAATCAATAACCCGTGCCTGCCTTCTCCCCATATCCCTCGACTCCACTAGCCCCTAGAGCTCTATCTAACTCTCTCTTAAATCCATCCAGTGACTTGGCCTCCACTGCCCTCTGTGGCAGGGAATTCCATAAATTCACAACTCTCTGGGTAAAAAGGTTTTTTCTCACCTCAGTTTTAAATGACCTCCCCTTTATTCTAAGACTGTGGCCCCTGGTTCTGGACTCACCCAACATTGGGAACATTTTTCCTGCATCTAGCTTGTCCAGTCCTTTTATAATTTTATGTTTCTATAAGATCCCCCCTCATCCTACTAAACTCCAATGAATACAAGCCTAATCTTTTCAATCTTTCCTCATATGACAGTCCCGCCATCCCAGGGATCAATCTCGTGAACCTACGCTGCACTGCCTCAATCACAAGGATGTCCTTCCTCAAATTAGGAGACCCAAACTGTACACAATACTCCAGATGTGGTCTCACCAGAGTCCTATACAACTGCAGAAGAACCTCTTTACTCCTGTACTGAAATCCTCTTGTTATGAAGGCCAATTAGCTTTCTTCACTGCCTGCTGTACCTGCACGCCAACTTTCAGTGACTGGTGTACAAGGTCTCGCTGTACCTCCCCCTTACCTAACCTAACCCCATCGAGATAATAATCTTCCCCCTTGTTTTTGCTGCCAGTGGATAACCTCACATTATCTATATTATACTGCATCTGCCACGCATCTGCCCGCTCACTCAACCTGTCCAGGTCCCCCTGCAACCTCCTAACATCCTCTTCGCAGTTCACACTGCCACCCAGCTTTGTGTCATCTGCAAACTTGCTAGTGTTGCTCCTAATTCCCTCTTCCAAATCATTAATATATATATATATATATGGTAAACAGTTGCGGCCCCAACACCGAGCCTTGCGGCACTCCACTCGCCACTGCCTGCCATTCTGAAAAGGACCCGTTCACTCCTAGGCAAGGCAAGGCAAATTTATTTATCTAGCACCATTCCTACATGCAGCAATTCATAGTGCTTTACAAAAGAAACAAAAGAATAACATAATAAAAAGGCAGCAGAACAGCCACACAACACAGGCCAATAATCAAAAATTACAAAACAAGCTATAAGACAAATGCATGAATAGTAAAACAAAGTCACTAAAACAATAAAACAATTTTAAAAGCACATAAAAGGGATAAGATTTGAAGGTTAAGATTACCTGCATGTTGGGTTATGGAAAAGCTACAGTAAACAACAGTGTTTTTAGGCCTGATTTAAATGAGCTTACAGTCTGCACACACCTCAGGTGTTCAGGGAGCGTGTTCCACATGTGTTGGAGCATAAAAACTCAACGCTGCCTCAGCCTTTTTAGTTCTGACCCTGGGAACGCAGAGTAAACCTGTCCCTGAGGACCCGAGGAGTCTAGGTGCCTCATACACAACAAGAAGGTCAGAGATGTATTTTGGACCCAGACCATTCAGTGCCTTGTAGGCCAGTAACAGAATTTTACAGTCTATCCTTGTTCGCACAGGGAGCCAGTGCAAAGATTTAAGGACAGGTGCAATGTGGTCCATTTTCTTGGTGTTGGTCAGTGGCATTCTGGACAAGCTGCAGTTGTTTCATTGATTTTTTACTGAGACCCGTAAAGATCCCATTACAGTAATCTAACCGACTGAAGATATATGCATGAGCAAGTTTTTCAGTATCTTCTTTGGACAGAAATCCCTTGATTCTTGCAATGTTTTTTAGATGGTAATAGGCAGATTTGGTAATGGTGTTTATATGGCTGTTAAAATTCAAATCCGAGTCCATAACTACACCAAGGTCTGTAGTTTTCAGTGCGATTGAGTCAAGTTGAGCACTCACCTCTAGCCTTGTATTTTTGGGACCAAAGACAGTAATTTCTGTCTTATTTGCATTGAGCTGGAGGAGGTTCTGGTTCATCCACTCATTGCAATTGTTTGACACACTGACTCAGTGAGTGTAGGGGACTATGGTCGTGTGGTAACACTGCGATATAAAGTTGTGTGTCACCGGCATAAGTCTGGCAGGATGTGTTAAAATACTCTATGATCTGAGCTAGGGGGGAGCATGTAAATATTGAACAAAATGGGTCCAAGCATGGAGCCCTGAGGAACCCCGCATGTGAGTTTTGTACGTTCTGATTCATAATCGCCAGGGGAAACAAAATAATCCCGACCTTTCAAGTAGGATTTGAACCAAGTCCAGCACAGAACCAGAGAGCCCTACCCACTTCTCCAGTCGGTCAAGCAGTGTGTTATGGTCCACCGTATCAAAAGCAGCACTGAGGTCTAGAAGTACCAAAACTGAAGCTTTTGATGCATCACTGTTTAGATGTAGGGGACACAAAGAGCTGGAGAAACTCAGCGGGTGCAGCAGCATCTAAGGAGCGAAGGAGATAGGCGACGTTTCGGGTCGAGACCCTTCTTCAGACTGGTCAGGGATCAGGGAAACGAGAGATATAGACGGTGATGTGGAGAGATAAGGAACAATGAGTGAAAGATATGCAAAAAAGTATCGGTGATAAAGGGAACACAGTCTGAAGAAGGGTCTCGACCCGAAACGTCGCCTATCTCCTTCGCTCCTTAGATGCTGCTGCACCCGCTGAGTTTCTCCAGCTTTTTGTGTAACCCTCGATTCTCCAGCATCTGCAGTTCCTTCTTTAAAACTGTTTAGATGTAGGTCGTTTAGGACCTTAGTAAGTGTAGTCTCAGTGCTGTGATGTGGCCAAAATCCCGGCTGGAAAACATTAAAAATATTGTTTTGGATCATAAAGCAGTAAATTTGTTGGTAAACTACCCGTTCAATGATCTTTGCTAGAAATGCTAAATTAGATATGGGCCTGTAGCTGCTTTGAGGCATCCAGATTAGGCTTCTTCAATCGGGGTTTGATCGCTGCAGTTTTTAAGGCTTTGGGAAAATGCCCCAATTGAAGGGAAGTGTTTGCTATGTTCAGCACTTCTGGTGCAACACTGTTAAAAATATTTTTAAAGAAGCTTGTGGGCAGCAGATCAAGGCAGCAGGTAGCGGACTTTAGCTGCTGAACAGTTTCAGTCAGAGATGCACAGTCTAAAAGTTCAAAATGTGGTCGATTCGTTAGTGAATCTGGAGTGCATAAGTGACAAGGCCACGTTCCCTGAGGTGGAGCTACACATGGTTTGTCTTATCTTCAGAATTGTACCAGCGAAGAAATCTGCAAAGTCATTGCACGACTCGCTGGACGGGAGCTCAGGAGGGACTGATGACGAGGGGTTTGTCAGTCTATCGACAGCGGCAAATAAGGTGCGGGAATTATTATCTTTGTTAATAACCTCTCAGGAAAAGGACTGCCTTGCCCCTTTCAATTCCTGATTCTAGATACGGAGACTGTCTCTGTAGATGTCGCAGTGGGCCTGTAGTTTTTACCGAGGTACAGTTAGAAGCTTTTGTTACGTGCTAACCAGTCAGCGGAAAGACTATACACGATCACAATCGAGCTGTTTACAGCGTACAGATACATGTTAAGGGAATAATGTTTAGTGCAAGGCAGTGAAGGAAGCGAATGGCATGTTGACTCAAGAGGAGATGAGCACAGGAGCAAAGAGGCCCTTCTGCAGTTGTACAGGGCCCCGGTGAGACCACACCTGGAGTATTGTGTGCAGTTTTGGGCTGTTGGCCTTCATAACAAGAAAAGTTGAGTATAGGAGTAAAGAGGTCCTTCTGCAGTTGTACAGGGCCCTGGTGAGACCACACCTGGAGTATTGTGTGCAGTTTTGGTCCCCTAATTTGAGGAAGGACATTCTTGCTATTGAGGGAGTGCAGCGTAGGTTCACCAGGTTAATTCCCGGGATGGCGGGACTGTCATACGCTGAGAGAATGGAGCGGCTGGGCTTGTCCACTCTGGAGTTTAGAAGGATGAGAGGAGATCTCATTGAAACATATAAGATTGTTAAGGGTTCGGACGCGCCAGAGGCAGGAAACATGTTCCCGATGTTGGGGGAGTCCAGGGGTGGAAGACTGCGACCTTCACGTGGCCCGCCCTGTTTCGACGAATGCAATCGACTCGACACACAGTGCACAAACGGAAGATCAAATAGAACAAGTTGTCCGACAACTTTAGGCTGTGCAACGCCACACGAAAGAAGAAGAAGGGGAGTCCAGAACCAGGGGCCACACACACACACAGTTTAAGAATAAGGGGTCGGCCATTTAGAATGGGGACGAGGAAACACTTTTTCTCACAGAGAGTTGCGAGTCCGTGGAATTCTTTGTGGAGCAAAGGAAATAGGCGACGTTTCGGGTCGAGACTCTTCTTGAGACTGATGTGAGAGTGGGGGGGGGGGGAGTGGGGGATGAAGGGTGTCGTCCTGAAACGTCGCCGATTCCTTCGCTCCATGGATGCTGCCTCACCCGCTGAGTTACTCCAGCACTTTTCTCTGCCTTCGATTTTTCCAGCATCTGCAGTTCTTTCTTACAGATCACCTTCTGACTCGGTCATCAATTAGAGTGACTATTTCCTCACCTCCGTTCTAAATGGCCGACCCCTTGTTCTTAAACTGTGTGTGTGCGGCCCCTGGTTCTGGACTCCCCCAACATCGGGGACATGTTTCCTGCCTCTGGCGTGTCCAAATCCCTTCATAAGCTTATATGTTTCAATAAGATCCCCTCGCATCCTTCGAAACACCAGAGTGTACAAGCCCAGCCGCTCCAGACAAAAATATCCCGGAGAAACTCAGCGGGTGGGGCAGCATCTATGGAGCGAAGGAAATAGGCGACGTTTCGGGTCTGAAGAAGGGTCTCGACCCGAAACGTCACCCATACCTAATTGTATTCCTGCGTCTCGTAGTACCTGAATCTCCGCTGGAATTTGAACTGTTGGAAGTGTTGGAGTGCAGACTCCCACTGCAAGTGTAGGTTCGGCATAACCCAGTCTCCTTGTTGAAGCCGACTGTGGAAAGAGCAAAGTCACATTGTATTGCATTTAATTTATTGCTGTCACGGTGAAGAGGATGTTAGGAGGTTGCAGGGGGACCTGGACAGGTTGAGTGAGTGGGCAGATGCGTGGCAGATGCAGTATAATATAGATAAATGAGAGGTTATCCACTTTGGTGGCAAAAACAAGGGGGCAGATTATTATCTCAATGGGGTTAGGTTAGGTAAGGGGGAGGCACAGCGAGACCTGGGTGTCCTTGTACACCAGTTGGCGTGCAGGTACAGCAGGCAGTGAAGAAAGCGAATGGAACGTTGGCCTTCATAACAAGAGGATTTCAGTACAGGAGTAAAGAGGTTCTTCTGCAGTTGTATTGGGCCCTGGTGAGACCACATCTGGAGTATTGCGTACAGTTTAGGTCCCCTAATTTGAGGAAGAACATCCTTGTGATTGAGGCAGTGCAGCGTAGGTTCACCAGATTGATCCCTGGGATGGCGGGACTGTCATATGAGGGAAGATTGAAAAGACTAGGCTTGTATTCACTGGAGTTTAGAAGGAAGAGGGGGGATCTTATAGAAACATATAAAATTATAAAAGAACTGGACAAGCTAGATGCAGGAAAAATGTTCCCGATGTTGGGCGAGTCCAGAACCAGGGGCCACACAGTCTTAGAATAAAGGGGAGGCCATTTAAGACTGAGGTGAGAAAAAAACTTTTCCACCCAGAGAGTTGTGAATTTGTGGAATTCCCTGCCACAGAGGGCAGTGGAGGCCAAGTCACTGGATGGATTTAAGAGAGAGTTAGATAGAGCTCCAGGGGCTAGTGGAGTCAAGGGATATGGGGAGAAGGCAGGCACGGGTTATTGATAGGGGACGATCAGCCATGATCACAATGAATGGTGGTGCTGGCTCGAAGGGCCGAATGACCTCCTCCTGCACCTATTGTCTATGTTTCTGTACCTCTTGCCTGATGGGAGAGGGGGTGGTACATTATGCTTATGTCTACATTATACAAAAGCTATTGAGACTTTTCGCTCACCTGTTG
This sequence comes from Okamejei kenojei, assembly GCA_035221665.1. NCBI lineage: Eukaryota > Metazoa > Chordata > Chondrichthyes > Rajiformes > Rajidae > Okamejei > Okamejei kenojei. The sequence continues at coordinate 36,577 of JAVHYY010000483.1, read as the reverse complement.
GAGTAAGGTCTGACTTCTTTCCACCTGTGCAAAGGAATGGAGAGATGACATGTTTCGCATCAATATTGAAACAAGCTCCTCAAGTTCCTATTAAATCTTTCCCCCCTCACATTAAACCTACAGTATGACGTCTAGATCTTAATTCCCCTACTCTGGGTAAAAGAACTGTGCGTCTACCCGGTCTGTTCCCCTCATGGTCTTATACACCTCTATAAATTCACTCCACATCAAGTAAGCATGCGGGTACAGCAGGCGGTGAAGAAAGCCAATGGCCTGTTGGCCTTCATAACAAGAGGAGTTGAGTATAGGAGCAAAGAGGCCCTTCTGCAGTTGTACAGGGCCCTGGTGAGACCACACCTGGAGTATTGTGTGCAGTTTTGGCCTGTTGGCCTTCATAACAAGAGGAGTTGAGTATAGGAGCAAAGAGGCCCTTCTGCAGTTGTACAGGGCCCTGGTGAGACCACACCTGGAGTATTGTGTGCAGTTTTGGCCTGTTGGCCTTCATAACAAGAGGAGTTGAGTATAGGAGCAAAGAGGCCCTTCTGCAGTTGTGAGACCTCACCTGGAGTATTGACCTCACCTGGAGTATTGTGCAGTTTTGGCCTGTTGGCCTTCATAACAAGAGGAGTTTAGTATAGGAGCAAAGAGGCCCTTCTGCAGTTGTACAGGGCCCTGGTGAGACTACACCTGGAGTAGTGTGTGCAGTTTTGGTCAGCTAATTTGAGGAAGGACATTCTTGCTATTGAGGCAGCGCAGCGTAGGTTCACCAGGTTAATTCCCGGGATGGCGGGACTGTCATACGCTGAGAGAATGGAGCGGCTGGACTTGTACACTCTGGAATTTAAAAGGATGGGAGGGGATCTTATGAAACATAAAAGATTATTAATGGTTTGGACACGCTAGAGGCAGGAAACATGTTCTCAATGTTGGGGGAGTCCAGAACCAGGGGCCACAGTTTAACAATAAGAATAGGAATGAGAATAAGAGAATTCCACACTCACCACTCTCTGTGAGAAAAGGTTTTTCCTCATCTGCGTTCTAAATGACTTTCTCCTTATTCTTAAACTGTGTGTGGCCCCTGGTTCTGGACTCCCTCAACGCCGGGCACATGTTTCCTGCCTCTAGCGTGTCCAAGCCCTTAACAATCTTATATGTTTCAATGAGATTCCCTCTCATCCTTCTATACTCCAGAGTGTACAAGCCCAGCCGCTCCATTCTCTCAGCATATGACAGTCCCGCCATCCCGGGAATTAACCTGGTGAACCTACGCTGGGCTCCCTCAATAGCAAGAATGTCCTTCCTCAAATTAGGGGACCAAAACTGCACACAATACTCCAGGTGTGGTCTCACCAGGGCCCCGTACAACTGCAGAAGGGCCTCTTTGCTCCAATACTCAACTCCTCTTGTTATGAAGGCCAACAGGCCAAAACTGCACACAATACTCCAGGTGTGGTCTCACCAGGGCCCTGTATAACTGCAGGAGGGCCTCTTTGCTCCAATACTCAACTCCTCTTGTTGTGAAGGCCAACAGGCCAAAACTGCACACAATACTCCAGGTGTGGTCTCACCAGGGCCCTGTACAACTGCAGAAGGGCCTCTTTGCTCCAATACTCAACTCCTCTTGTTGTGAAGGCCAACAGGCCAAAGCTGCACACAATACTCCAGATGTGGTCTCACACAATACTCCAGGTATGGTCTCACAAGCGCCCTGTACAACTGCAGGACCTCTTTGCTCCTATATTTGATTCCTCCTGTTATAAAGGCCAACATGGCAATTGTTTTCTTCACTGCCTGCTGTACCTGCATGCTTACTTTCATAGACTGATGTACAAGGACCCCCAGATCCCGTTGTACTTCCGTTTTTCCCAACTTGACGCCATTTAGATAGTAGACTTAACTTACCATATGAGAGCCAGCAATGAATCACCATGGTGACCACCGCTGCAGAGATTCCTAGTAATCCCACCACACTTCCAACGACGATCAAAGCTTCATTCGACACTGCCAGGTTGCGTTCTGCAGAGAAGACACTTTGTGAAGTCCGGGTATCTATTCTTTTAGAGTTTTGAGATACAGCAAGGGAAATACACCCTTCAATTCGGCCCACAATTTGGATAGGTTGGTCAGAGACATCTGGCACTTTGGCCTTCTTCAGTCAGAGTATTGGAGTTGGGAGGTAATGGACAATAGGTGCAGGACTAGGCCATTCAGTGAGATCCCTCCCCCACCCAAGTCGCACCAGTTTCTCGTTCACACCTAGCGATCGGCTAACAATGGCCCGTTTCCTTTCTCATCCTTACTTTTTTGCATATCTTTCATTCATTTGTTCTATATCGCTCCAGGTTAGGTAAGGGGGAGGTGCAGCGAGACCTGGGCGTCCTTGTACACCGGTCACTGAAAGTTGGCGTGCAGGTACAGCAAGAAAGCTAATGGCACGTTGGCCTTCATAACTAGAGGATTTCAGTACTGGAGTAAAGAGGTTCTTCTCCAGTTGTATAGGGCTCTGGTGAGACCACATCTGTGTACAGTTTTGGTCTCCTAATTTGAGGAAGGACATCCTTGTGATTGAGGCAGTGCAGCGTAGGTTCACCTGATTGATCCCTGGGATGGCGGGACTGTCATATGAGGAAAGATTGAAAAGACTAGGCTTGTATTCACTGGAGTTTAGAAGGATGAGGGGGGATCTTGTAGAAACATATGAAATTATAAAAGGATAAAAGGATTATACAAGCTAGATGCAGGAAAAAGGTTCCCAATGTTGGGCGAGTCCAGAACCAGGGGCCACACAGTCTTAGAATAAAGGGGAAGCCATTTAAGACTGAGGTGAGAAAAAACATTTCCACCCAGAGAGTTGTGAATTTGTGGAATTCCCTGCCACAGAGGGCAGTGGAGGCCAAGTCACTGGATGGGTTTAAGAGAGAGTTAGATAGAACTCTAGGGGCTAGTGGAGTCAAGGGATATGGGGAGAAGGCAGGCACGGGTTATTGATAGGGGGGCGATCAGCCATGATCACAATGAATGGCGGTGCTGGCTCGATGGGCTGAATGGCCTCCTCCTGCATTTATTTTCTATGTTTCTATGTTTCTATCACCGCCTACAGTATGGCGGTGCTGGCTCGAAGGGCCAAATGGCCGACTCCTGCACCTATTGTCCATTGTCTATTGAAACGCCACCCATTCCTTCTCTCCTGAGATGCTGCCTGTCCCATTGAGTTAAGGGCCTGTCCCACTTACGCGAGCTGGGCTCGCAAATTACCTCGTGGTCGCTTGAGGCGCGCGGGCACCGTATGGCCGGTCCCACTTGGAAGCGCGGAGTTGTCGCGGGGCCGGTCTCGACAACGCGTGGGGCTACCGAAATCCTGGCAGTGGCCGGAATCTTCGCTCGCCAACGGCCTGCCGGCACGCAGGCGCATTGCGGGCGTACGCAGCGTCCTGACGTCGTACGCAGCGTCCTGACGGCTTACGCCTAACGCGTGGCGTTGCGCGATGATGTCACCGCCCGGCATGGCGTTGCGTGATGACGTCACCCACCGACGCCGTGTGACGCCCGGTTGGCCCGCCTCCTGCCCAGCTGGTTGGTAAGCACGTTGCAAATGACGTCACGAGCGAACTTAGCGCGAACTTAGCGCGTAGGTAGCGCGTACTTAACGGGAACTTCCCGTGAACTCCGCTTCCGTTTCGTCGCGCCAAACGCACGCAATCGCATGCAAGTGTGACGGGCCCTTAACTCCAGGCTTTTTTGCGTCTACCTTCAGCACTTTGTGTCGATTCACGGCCCGCTGCGATCTTTTCACGTATATGTATCTCTTACCCAGAGGTATGAAGAGCTTCCCCTTGATGGCCTCGTGTTCCACTTGACAGACGTACTTCCCGCCATCGCCGTTTAGCGGGCGCACGCCCCGGAACTGGAAGGTCCCGTCGCTACGAGGGACGACGTCGACCGTCTCCTGCCCCCTCTCCACCACCTCCTCTCCGTCTCTGACCCAGCTCACGTTGACCTCGCGGGGGAAGAACCCACTCGCTTGGCACACCAGGTAGCCTTGTGCCAGCCTCCTCCGGGTGTAAGCCCTGGTGTAGGTGGGAGCTGCACAAACAAATTGGGGAGCGGGGCACAGGTTGAAAGCAGCCTGGATTAGAGACACGTAGAAACATAGACAATAGGTGCAGGAGTAGGCCATTCGTCCCTTCGAGCCAGCACCGCCATTCAATCTGATCCACGGCTGATCATCCCCAATCAGTACCCCGTTCCTGCTTTCTCCCCATATCCCTTGATTCCGTCAGCCCTAAGAGCTAAATCTCCCTCTCTCTTGCAAACATCCAGTGAATTGGCCTCCACTGCCTTCTGAGGCAGAGAATTCCAGAGTTAGATAGATTGTTGATCAGTGCGGGTGTCAGAGGTTTATGGGGAGAAGGCAGGAGAATGGGGTTAGGAGGGAGAGATAGATCAGCCGTGATTGAATGGCGGAGTGGACACGATGGGTCGAATGGCCTAATTTCTGATCCTATCAGTGATGAAGTTATGATAACAGTGCATGGACGGCTATGGAGGCCGTCAGTGGATATTTTTAAGGCTAGAGTTAGATAGATTCTTGATTAGTACGGGTGTCGGGGGTTATGTGGAAGAATGGGGTTCGGAGGGAGAGATAGATAGACAAAAATGCTGGAGAAACTCAGCGGGTGAGGCAGCATCTATGGAGCGAAGGAAACAGGTGACGTTTCGGGTCGAGACCCTTCTTGTACACTCTGGAGTTTAGAAGGATGAGAGGGGATCTCATAGAAACACATAAGATTGTTAAGGGTTTGGACACGCTAGAGGCAGGAAACATGTTCCAGATGTTGGGGGAGTCCAGAGCCAGGGGCCACACACAGTTTATGAATAAGGGGTCAGCCATTTCGAACGGAGGCGAGGAAACACTTTTTCGCCCAGAGAGTTGTGAGTCTGTGGAATGTGGAGGCCGGTTCTCTGGATAGTTTCAAGAGAGAGCTAGATAGGGCTCTTAAAGATAGCGGAGTCAGGGGATATGGGGAGAAGGCAGGAACGGGGGTACTGATTGGGGAGACGAGGAAACACTTTTTCTCACAGTGGCGACCCTGTGGAATTCTCTGCCTCAAGAGGGCGGTGGAGGCCACTTCTCTGGATAGTTTCAAGAGAGAGCTAGATAGGGCTCTTAAAGATAGCGGAGTCAGGGGATACGGGGAGAAGGCAGGAATGGGTTACTGATTGGGGATGATCACAATGAATGGCCGTGCTGGCTCGAAGGGCCGAACGGCCTACTCCTGCACCTATTGTCCGTCGTTTATTGTCTATTGTCTATTCAGACTGAGGAGGGAGAGATAGATCAGCCATGTTTGAAAGGCAGAGTGGACTTGATAGGCCCAATGGCCTAATTCTGCTCCGTACAACGATGACTTTTGTATATTCATACATATATAACATCTTATTGGAAGGTGATGTTCCATCAACAGAAATACATAGACAATCTTGGGAAAATGAATTATGCCAAACTATCAGACCAGAAGTATGGGATGATAGTTTACAACATATACATCATTGTTCGCTAAATGCTAAACACTCTCTTATACAGTTTAAAATATTACATAGCCTATATTATTCAAAATCCAAATTACATAATATGTTCCCAAAAGTATCTCCTATATGTGATAAATGTCAACATTTAGAAGCCAATTTGTCACATTCATTTACAAACTGTATAAAAAATTACAAAATTTTGGATTGAAATATTTAGGATAATTTCGAATGTTGTTAATATAACTTTGATACCCGATTCAAAGCTAATAATACTAGGAATACTGGAAACAGAACAATTAGTAACAACAAATCAAATGAAATTTTATTGATTTATGGGTTAATAATTGGGAAAAAATTAATATTAAAATTTTGGAAAGGCCCTACATCCCCTACAATCAAAATGTGGAATACAGAAATGTCGGAGACACTTCATCTGGAGAGATGAGGCTTGTCTTAATGGACAGGTTGGATCTCTTCAGAGGGATATGGTCTCCATATATTGAATATTTACAGAGTCATAACGGCTCGGTACGAGGGCTTGACTGAGGCCTGAATATTAGAATGGATGAAGAAATATATATAATAAATCATGCCTATATCTCCAATGACGGATTAATGATTAATACTCCATTCGCTTTCATATTTTCTTCATTATTTATCTCTATCTTTTCCCACTTTATAAAAAATAATTAAAAAAGCGTATAGAAGCATACAGTCCTAAATTTTAATATTACTAACAATATCAATATTATTAATATTATGAAAGTATATAATGATGTATTTTCGTTTATGTAAAACATTGTAATTTTCATAAATATGTTTCTATAATAAAAATATATTTAACAAGTATGGGTGTCAGAGGCTATGGGGAGAAGGCAGGATTTAGGCCCAATGGCCTAATTCTGCTCCGTACAACGATGACCTTTGGTGATCTTAGGACACTGACCTCTCCTTTCCCGGGTGACGTTGGTGAGGGCAGCTAGGCGTTTGATTCTGTCGCACAGGTTGGACACCAGCTGAGGGACAGACTCCACGAACTGGAGGTTGGCGTTGCGTCCGTTCACCAGCGACTGGGCCCGAGGCTGGGTGGCGACGAACGACTTGTTGGCCAGCTGGTAGTACAGGACGGTCTCTCCGTCGTAGCCGTCCACCCAAGACACGGCCGTCTGCTGACCGCGCAGGCTGCAGCCGCAGAACTGGTGCATAACATGCAGGCCTGCGACAAAGCCAAAAGTTATCCATTTTGGTAGCAAAAACAGGAAGGCAGATTACTATCTAAATGGCGTCAAGTTTGAAAAGGGGATCTGGAGGCCCTTGTACATCAGACCATGGAAGTAAGCATGCAGGTACAGCAGGCAGTGAAGAAAGCGAATGGCATGTTGGCCTTTATAGCTAAAGGAATCGAATATAGGAGCAAAGAGGTCCTTCTGTAGATGTACAGAGCCCTGGTGATACCACACCTGGAGTATTGTGTGCAGTTTTGGCCTGTTGGCCTTCATAACAAGAGGAGTTGAGTATAGGAGCAAAGAGGTCCTTCTGCAGTTGTACAGGGCCCCGGTGAGACCACACCTGGAGTATTGTGTGCAGTTTTGGGCTGTTGGCCTTCATAACAAGAGGAGTTGAGTATAGGAGCAAAGAGGTCCTTCTGCAGTTGTACAGGGCCCTGGTGAGACCACACCTGGAGTATTGTGTGCAGTTTTGGTCTCCTAATTTGAGGAAGGACATTTTTGCTATTGAGGGAGTGCAGCGTAGGTTTACAAGGTTAATTCCCGGGATGGCGGGAGTGTCATACGCTGAGATAATGGAGCGGCTGAGTTTGTACACTCTGGAGTTTAGAAGGATGAGAGGGCATCTCATTGAAACATATAAGATTGTCAGGTGCTTGGACATGCTAGAGGCAGGAAACATGTTCCCGATGTTGAGGGAGTGCAGAACCAGGGGCCCCAGTTTAAGAAATGGGGGTTTGCCATTTAGGATGGAGACGAGGAAACACTTTTTCCTCACAGAGAGTGGTGAGTGTGGAATTCTCTGCCTCAGAGGGCGGTGGAGGCCGGTTCTCTGGATGTTTTCAAGAGAGAGCTAGATAGGGCTCTTAAAGATAGCGGAGTCAGGGGATGTGGGGAGAAGGCAGGAACGGGGTACTGATTGGGGACGATCAGCCATGAACACATTGAGTGGCGGTGCTGGCTCGAAGGGCCAAATGGCCTACTCCTGCACCTATTTTCTATGTTGGTTGGCTGATTAGCAGGCACAGAAGCTTTTCACCGTACCTCGGGACAGTTGACAAACGGAGCTCGGGAACTAAAGGTAGACGCAAAATGCTGGAGTAACTCAGCGGGACAGGCAGCATCTTCAGACTGATGTCAGGGGAGTGGGCGCGACAGAGATGGAATGTAGTCGGAGACAGTAAGACTGGTGGGAGAACAGGGAAAGGGGGAGGGGATGGGGAGAGAGGGAAAGCAAGGGCTGCCGAAAGTTAGAGAAGTCAATGTTCCTACCACGAAATATGAGATGCCGTGTTGCCAATTTGCGTTTGGCCTCACTCTGACAGTGGAGGAGGCCCGGGACAGAAAGGTCAGTGTTGGGAATGGGAAGGGGAATTAAAACGTAGGAAGCAACTGCAGGTTTAAACCGAAGATAGACCTCGCGACCTGAAATGTCACCTAATTACCACCAGGTGGCGCTTCGATGGCTGCCTCGCCAACAGTCTGACTGTCTTTTCCTTTTTATTTTGTTCTTTTTAGTGTGTTTTTAAAAGTTTGTTTTAATGTTCTCTGGTTTATTTTATGTGGGGGGTGGTGGGGGGGTCGGGTGAATCTTGTTTTCGATCTTTCCCCTTGCCGGAGAGGCGATTGTTTTCGGGGCCGTAACTCCGGTCGCTCTGCGGCCTAACATCGCGGAGCTGGAGGCCTCGCTCGGGACTGTCCAGGGGCCACACACAGTCTTAGAATAAAGGGGAGGTCATTTAAGACTGAGGTGAGAAAACGCTTTTTCACCCAGAGAGTTGTGAATTGGTGGAATTCCTTGCCACAGAGGGCAGTGGGGGCCAAGTCACAGGATGGATTTAAGAGAGAGTTAGATAGAGCTCTAGGGGCTGGTGGAGTCGAGGGATATGGGGAGAAGGCAGGCACGGGTTATTGATAGCGGACGATCAGCCATCATCACAATGAATGGCGGTGCTGGCTCGAAGGGCCGAATGGCCTCCTCCAGCACCCATTGTACCAAAGCCAATTAAGCTGCAAATCTGTTCATCTTTTGGGGTGTGGGAGGAAACCGGGGCACCCGGAGAAAACTTTTTTCGGGTGAAACGTTTTTTCAATCTCTCAACTTGCCGGAGAGGCGATTGTTTTCCGGGTTGCATCTCCGGTCGTTCTGCGGCCTAACTGACTTTAAGCCTCGCCGCGGGAGCGTGAACTCACCACCGGAGCCTGCGATCCCTTGCCTGGGACTTTAACGTCGGGGAGCTCGCAGTCTCGGGTTGAGACCCGACGTCGGGAAGCTCCAAAACCGCACGACGGTCGACCGGCCCGAACCCAGGGTCAGATCGCCCGGCTGGGGGGGAGCTGAGGTTCCCTCCCCGATGCAGGAGTTTGATCATCCCGTCAACGGAAGGTCAGAGGCCCCCGACCACTGGAGGGCAAAGACGGGAAGAGAACGAACATTTTTTCACCTTCCATCGCAGTGAGGAATTCGGAGGAGTCACTGTGATGGCTGTTCATGTTAAAATGTATTTTGTGTGTGTCCTGCTGCTTTTTATTGGTTTGACTGTAGGGCAAATCAAATTCCTCGTATGTTTGCAACATAGCAATTTTTTTCATAGCAAAAGGATTTGAGTGTAAGAGCAGGGAGGTTCCACTGCATTTGTACAGGGCCTTGGTGAGAGTGAGACCACACCTGGAGTATTGCGTACAGTTTTGGTCTCCTAATCTGAGGAAAGACATTCTTGCCATAGAGGGAGTACAGAGAAGGTTCACCAGACTGATTCCTGGGATTCATATGACGAAAGATAGACTTGGCTTGTACTCGCTAGAATTTAGAAGATTGAGGGGGGATCTCATAGAGACGTACAAAATTCTTAAGGGGTTGGACAGGCTAGATGCAGGAAGATTGTTGGGGAAGTCCAGGACAAGGGGTCACACAGTTTAAGGATAAGGGGGAAGTCTTTTAGGACCGAGATGAGAATTTTTTTTTTTTTTTAACACAGAGAGTGGTGAGTCTGTGGAATTCTCTGCGACAGAAGGTAGTTGAGGCCAGTTCATTGGCTATATTTAAGAGGGAGTTGGATGTGGACCTTGTGGCTAAAGGGATCAGGGGGTATGGAGAGAAGGCAGGTACGGGATACTGAGTTGGATGATCAGCCATGATCATATCAAATGGCGGTGCAGGCTCGAAGGGCCGAATGGCCTCCTCCTGCACCTATTGTCTATGTTTCTATAGATGGTTAATAAAGTATGATTATAATGATTATAGTATGACAACAGAGGATGTACTTCCTGCAGCAGCTGAGGAAACACAATCTGCCACAGGCAATGATGGTCCAATTCTACACGGCCATCGTGGAGTCTGTCCTCACCTTCTCCGTCACGGTCTGGTTTGGCTCAGCCACCAAGCACGACACCCGGAGGCTGCAGCGAATCGTCCGATCAGCAGAGACAGTTATTGGCTGCAACCTTCCCTCCATTGATGAACTGTACACTGCAAGGGCCAGGAAGCGAGCGGGCAAGATCATCTCTGACCCCTCTCACCCTGGCCACAAACTCTTTGAATCACTTCCCTCTGGAAGGCAACTCCGAACTGTCAAAGCTGCCGCAGCCGCCGGACATAAAAACAGCTTTTTTTCCCCATGAGTAAGATTATTAAAGGTTTGGACACGCTAGAGGCAGGAAACATGTTCCCGATGTTGGGGGAGTCCAGAACCAGGGGCCACACACACACAGTTTAAGAATAAGGGGTCGGCCATTTAGAACGGAGACGAGGAAACACTTTTCCTCACAGAGAGTGGCGAGTCTGTGGAATTCTCTGCCTCAGAGGGCGGTGGAGGCCGGTTCTCTGGATGTTTTCAAGAGAGAGCTAGATAGGGCTCTTAAAGATAGCGGAGTCAGGGGATATGGGGAGAAGGCAGGAACGGGGAACTGATTGGGGATAATCAGCCGTGATCACATTGAATGGCGGTGCTGGCTCGAAGGGCCAAATGGCCTCTACTCCTGCACCTATTGTCTATTGTCAATAACCAAAAATCTGTAGCCTCCTTTTGCTCTCGCATTTTATTTAATTCACATGTTTAATCAATAATGTTTTAATTATTAATGTTTAATGTTTAATGTGTCATTCGTAACTCTCACTGTATGTCATGTTGTCACTTGCGGGCGGAGCTCCAAGGCAAATTCCTTGTATGTGAATACTTGGCCAATAAACATATTAATTTATTCATTCATTATGATTCCATTCTCCAGGGAAAATTAAGTGTTTGGCAACCGGGGGATCAGGTAAGTCCAGGTGGACTGATATTTGTTTTAATTCTTGTTGCTATACCTACAAGATAGAAACGTAGAAACATAGACAATAGGTGCAGGAGGAGGCCATTCGGCCCTTCGAGCCTGCACCGCCATTCAATATGATCATGGCTGATCATCCAACTCAGTATCCTGTACCTGCCTTCTCTCCATACCCCCTGATCCCTTTAGCCACAAGGGCCGCATCTAACTCCCTCTTAAATATAGCCAATGAACTGGCCTCAACTACCTTCTGTGGCAGAGAATTCCAGAGACTCACCACTCTCTGTTTTCCTCATCTCGGTCCTAAAGGACTTCCCCTTATCCTTAGACTGTGACCTCTTGTTCTGGACTTCCCCAACATCGAGAGCAATCTTCCTGCACCTAACCTATCCAACCCCTTAAGAATTTTGTAAGTTTCTATAAGATCCCCCCTCAGTCTTCTAATTTCCAGCGAGTACAAGCCGAGTCTATCCAGTCTTTCCTCATATGAAAGTCCTGCCATCCCAGGAATCAGTCTGGTGAACCTTCTCTGTACCCCCTCTATGGCAAGAATGTATTTTCTCAGATTTGGAGACCAAAACTGTACGCAATACTCCAGGTGTGGTCTCACCAAAACCCTGTACAACTGCAGTAGAACCTCCCTGCTCCTATACTCAAATCCTTTCGCTATGAATGCTAACATACCATTCGCTTTCTTCACTGCCTGCTGCACCTGCATGCCTACTTTCAATGACTGGTGTACCATGACGCCCAGGTCTTGTTGCATCTCCCCTTTTCCTAATCGGCCACCATTCAGATAATAGTCTACCCTCCTGTTTTTTCCCCCAAAGTGGATAACCTCACATTTATCCACATTATACTGCATCTGCCATGCATTTGCCCACTCACCCAGCCTATCCAAGTCACCTTGCAGCCTCCTAGCATCCTCCTCACAGTTAACACTGCCTCCCAGCTTAGTGTCATCCGCAAACTTAGAGATGTTGCATTCAATTCCCTCGTCCAAATTATTAATATATATTGTAAATAGCTGGGGTCCCAGCACTGGGCCTTGCGGTACCCCACTAGTCACTGCCTGCCATTCTGAAAATGACCCGTTTAATCCTACCCTTTGCTTCCTGTCTGCCAGCCAGTTCTCTATCCACATCAATACTGAACCCCCAATACCGTGTGCTTTAAGTTTGTATACTAATCTCTTATGTGGGAGATACGGTGTGAGAAGATACGGTGCAAACCTTTGCTACAACTGCCAGGGGAATGCAGGTTAAACAAAACCTGGCGTAGGAAGGATCTGCAGATGCCGGTTTGCACCGGAGATAAGACACAAAGTGCTGGAGTAACTCAGCGGGACAGGCAGCGTCTCTGGAGAGAAGGAACGGGTGACGTTTCGGGTCGAGACCTCTCTCCGCAGTTTTCCCCGTGACCCGCGTGGGTTTTCTCCCGCGCCCCCAAGACGTGCGGGTGTGTAGGTTAATTGGCTTTGGTAAAGATTGTAAATTGTCCCCGAGTGTGTTGGGAGTGGAATGAGAAGGTGGGATAATATAGAACTAGTGTGTGAACGGGGGATCACTGTTTCGGCGCTGTGTCTCTAAACTGAAATTGGTTTTGAATACATACAGGTTTGTAGGTTAATTGGCCCTCGAGACCTTACTCCAGTCTGAAGAAGGGTCTCGACCCAAAACAACAGACAATAGACAATAGGTGCAGGAGTAGGCCTTTCGGCCCTTCGAGCCAGCACCGCCATTCAATGTGATCACGGCTGATCATCCACAATCAGTACCCCGTTCCTGCCTTCTCCCCATATCCAAACCCTTAATAATATTATATGTGTCAATAAGATCCCCTCTCATACTTCTAAACTCCAGAGCGTACAAGCCCAGCCGCTCCATTCTCTCAGCGTATGACAGTCCCGCCATCCCGGGAATTAACCTGGTGAACCTACGCTGCACTCCCTCAATAGCAAGAATGTCCGTCCTGATGGGAGAGGGGAGAAGCATCACCCATTCTCTCTCATACAAAACGTGGTAATGGTTTGTGATTGTCACGATACGCGAGAAGCTTTATTTGCATTCTGTCTAGGTAATATTGTCTAGCTCAATATGAAATAAAGATACTAGGTATTTTTCCTTTTGCTATATCTACTGTACTTGAGTTTGACTTATTTTCTTAGACAGAGTGTCCAACGCCGAGATCCTATCTCGCGCTGGCCTTCCCAGAAAGTGCATAGAAACACAGAAAATAGGTGCAGGAAGAGGCCATTGGGCCTTTAAGCCAGCACCGCCATTCATTGTGATCATGGCTGATCGTCCCCAATCAATAACCCGTGCCTGAACCAGGGGCCACACAGTCTTAGAATAAAAGGGAGGTCATTTAAGACTGAGGTGAGAAAAAACTTTTTCACCCAGAGAATTGTGAATTTATGGAATTCCCTGCCACAGAGGGCAGCGGAGGCCAAGTCACTGGATGGATTTAAGAGAGCTTTAGGGGCTAGTGGAGTCAAGGGATATGGGGAGAAGGCAGGCACGGGTTATTGATAGCGGACGATCAGCCATGATCACAATGAATGGCGGTGCTGGCTCGAAGGGCCGAATGGCCTCCTCCTGCACCTATCTTTTGAGTACAGGAGCAGGGAGGTTCTACTTCAGTTGTACAGGGTCTTGGTGAGACCACACCTGGAGTATTGCGTGCAGTTTTGGTCTCCAAATCTGAGGAAGGACATTATTGCCATAGAGGGAGTGCAGAGAAGGTTCACCAGACTGATTCCTGGGATGTCAGGACTGTCTTATGAAGAAAGACTGGATAGACTCGGTTTATACTCTCTGGAATTTAGGAGATTAAGAGGGGATCTTATAGAAACTTACAAAATTCTTAAGGGGTTGGACAGGCTAGATGCAGGAAGATTGTTCCGATGTTGGGGAAGTCCAGGACAAGGGGTCAGGGGTCACAGCTTAAGGATAAGGGGGAAATCCTTTAAGACCGAGATGAGAAAGACTTTTTTCACACAGAGAGTGGTGAGTCTCTGGAACTCTCTGCCACAGAGGGTAGTTGAGGCCAGTTCATTGGCTATATTTAAGAGTGAGTTGGATGTGGCCCTTGTGGCTAAGGGGATCAGAGGGTATGGAGAGAAGGCAGGTACGGGATACTGAGTTGGATGATCAGCCATGATCATATTGAATGGCGGTGCAGGCTCGAAGGGCTGAATGGACTACTCCTGCACCTAAATGTTTCTATGTTTCTATCTTCTATGTTTCTATGTACCAAAGCCAATTAAGCTGCAGATCTGTTCATCTTTTGGGGTGTTGGGAGGAAACCGGGGGCACCCGGAGACAACCCACGCGGCCCTGGGGGGGGAGAGAGCGTGCAAACTCCCGTACAAGAGAGCGCCCGTGGTCAGGATCGAACCCAGGATCTCCGGCGCTACGAGGCGGCGACTCTACCCGCTGCGTCACCCCGCCGCCCTGGAAGGGTAGACGGCGCGCAGAGTAAACAAATGAGCAACTTACCACTTTGGTTGCTGGCAAGCGCTTCTGCGATTGAAACAAATGCATGAAGAATGGCCAGGAGCGTCACTCTCATCTTTTCCGGGGAAGCAAAGGGTTCTCGATCCGTCTGAATCGTCTGGGAGAGTGAATGAACTGAGGCGGGAGGTTCAGATGCAAGCAATCTATCCGACTCCACCCTCTGGAAACAGGCACCAGCTTGTTTTCAAAATTAATCTGTGCGGGATCATTTATCTCCTTCCTGTGGGTGGGGCGGTGAGGGGAAAGCGCAGAAACAGGACCTCCGGCCTACTATGTCCGAGCCGACCAGCGATCCTTGCCCACTGACACTGCACCACGCACACCAGGGGCAATTTACAATTCCGCAACGTCAACTCGCCTGCAAACCTGTGCGTCATTGGGGTGCGGGGGGGAAACCGGAGCACCCGGAGAAAACCCACGCGGTCACGGGGAAGAACGTACAGGCAGCAGCCCGCGGCCAGGATCGAACCCGGGGCTTTGGCAGCAGCTCTTGTTGCTAATCGGGGATTTGGCAACACTTTACAGCAACAGAAGGAAATAATCTCGCCGCGATATTAAATAGACAATAGACAATAGGTGCAGGAGTAGAGGCCATTCGGCCCTTCGAGCCAGCACCGCCATTTTGATGTGATCACGGCTGATCATCCCCGTTCCTGCCTTCTCCCCATATCCCCTGACTCCGCTGCCTTTAAGAGCCCTATCTAGCTCTCTCTTGAAAGCATCCAGAGAAGCGGCCTCCACCGCCCTCTGAGGCAGAGAATTCCACCGACTCACAACTCCCTGGGCGGAAAAGTTTCTCCTCGTCTCAGTCCGAAATGGCCACAGACTCGCAACTCTCTGGGTGGAGGAGTGTTTCCTCGTCTCCGTTCCAAATGGCGGACCCCTTATTCCTAAACTGTGAGTGGCCCCCGGTTCTGGACTTCCCCCAACACCGGGGACCGCGGTTCCTGCCTCTAGCGTGTGTCCAAACCCAAAGCACCACGGAGAAGCATTTTTTTTTCTCACAATATGCGTGTGACAGAGACAGTCGCTCGCTGAGGTGAACCGCAAGCAGTTTCACAATTGGCGAGAAGGAATGGGAGACATGAGGAACTGCAAATAGACATTGATTTTCGAAAGACAACAATGTCCTCTTCATAAAAATAGTGACGTACATTCTGGGGAAGTTCCTGGAGGCAATGTTTGATGAATTTGAACCTGGGCCAATTTTGGTTTGGCACACACCCTAGCAATTAACATTGCTTGTGAAATGCATGGAACTTCAATTATACAGGTTATTGGGTTGAGCCTGCACCTGCAAAAACTCTTCGCAAAGTTCGTTAACAGGAGCTCCTCTGTACAAGTCTCCGGGGAGACAGTTTGCTCTGGAACATGGGTCCCCGAGGCTCGCTAACGGTCCTGCTGTCTCTGGCTGCAGCCGTGGCAGAGATTGGTGAGTAGGAGGTTTTACACCAAAGGGTAGGGCGCAAAATGCTGGCGTAACTCAGCGGGGACAGGCTGCATCGCTGGAGAGAATGGGTGACGTTTCGGGTTGTGACCCTTCTTCAGACATACTTTGCCTCAGCAGGTTAATGGTATAGGCAATAGACAAAAGGTGCAGGAGTAGAGGTGCTGCCTCTAGCGTGTCCAAACCCTTAATAAAGAGCCTGAAGAAGGGTTTCGGCCTATTTCCTTCGCTCCGTAGATGCTGCTGCACCCGCTGAGTTTCTCCAGCACTTTTGTCTACCTTAATAATCTTATATGTTTCAATAAGATCCCCTCTCATCCTTCTAAATGCCAGAGTATATAAGCCCAGCTGCTAACTATTTATCAGTTTATTATTATTACGAGTACTGATGCAGTGAAAAAAGTTTGTTTGTGTGCTGTTCACAGCGGCTGTGTGTCTTATTTTTCTCCCTTGTATTTTTTTAATTCAAGTCTAGACACATTTATTTCTATAGCACATTTAAAAAACAACTCTCGTTGGCCAAAGTGCTTCACATTTGTTATAAGAATAGTGTAAACAAACAAACTACATACATATATACATACAGACCTCGCTCAGAGGACGTCAAGAAAGGCTTGAGAGTAAAGATGAGTTTTAAGTCTCGACTTAAAAGAGTCGATGGAGGGGGCAGTTCCGATGGGAAGAGGGCTGCTGTTCCACAGTTTAGGAGCTGCAGCTGCAAAGGCTCGGTCGGTCGCCCCTGAGCTTAAGCCTAGACCGCCGGATGACCACACCTGGAGTACTGCGTACAGTTTTGGTCTCCAAATCTGAGAAAAGACATTCTTGCCATAGAGGGGGTACAGAGAAGGTTCACCAGACTGATTCCTGGGATGGCAGGGCTTTCAGATGAGTAAAGACTGGATAGACTCGGCTTGTACTCGCTGGAATTTAGAAGATTGAGGGGGGATCTTATAGAGACTTACAAAATTCTTAAGGGGTTGGACAGGCTAGATGCAGGAAGATTGTTCCCGATGTTGGGGAGGTCCAGAACAAGGGGTCACACAGTTTAAGGATAAGGTGAAATTCCTTTAGGACCGAGATGAGGAAAACATTTTTCACACAGAGAGTGGTGAGTCTGTGGAATTCTCTGCCACAGAAGGTAGTTGAGGCCAGTTCATTGGCTATATTTAAGAGGGAGTTAGATGTGGCCCTTGTGGCTAAAGGGATCTGGGAGTACGGAGAGAAGGCAGGTACGGGATACTGAGTTGGATGATCAGCCGTGATCATATTGAATGGCGGTGCAGGCTCGAAGGGCCGAATGGCCTCTACTCCTGCACCTATTTTCTATGTTTCTATGTTCAGTAACACCAAGTCGGCCGATCTGAGGGACCTGGAGGTGGTGTGGTGGGTGAGCAGACTTTTAATGTAGGTGGGGGCAAGCCCATTGAGGGCTTTGTAGACAAAGAGGAGGGTCTTTTAATGTATTTGGAACGGCACGGGGAGCCAGTGGAGAGAGGCCGGGATCGGGGTGATGTGGTCCCTTTTTCGGGTGCCCGTCAGGAGTCTCGCTGCGGCGTTTTGGACCAGTTGCAGGCAGGACAGGGAAGATCGGCTGATGCCAGTGTAGAGGGAGTTGCAATAATCGAGGCGGGCGGAGATAAATGTATGGATGATATTTTCGAGGTCATCAAACTGGAGGAATTGTTTAATTTTAGCTATCGTCCGAAGCTGAAAGAAGCTAGCTTTTACCATGGCATTGACTTAGAAACATAGACAATAGGTGCAGGAGGAGGCCATTCGGCCCTTCGAGCCTGCACCGCCATTCAATATGATCATGGCTGATCATCCAACTCAGTATCCCGTACCTGCCTTCTCTCCATACCCCCTGATCGCCTTAGCCACATCTAACTCCCTCTTAAATATAGCCAACGAACTGGCCTCAACCACCTTCTGCGGCAGAGAATTCCACAGATTCACCACTCTCTGTGTGAAAAAATGTTTTTCTCATCTCGGTCCTAAAAGACTTCCCCCTTATCCTTAAACTGTGTGACCCCTTGTTCTAGAGTTCCCCAACATCGGGAACAATCTTCCTGCATCTAGCCTGTCCAACCCCTTAAGAATGTTGTAAGTCTCTATGAGATCCCCCCTCAATCTTCTAAATTCCAGCGAGTACAAGCCGACTTGTTTGTCTTGTTTGTCAAATTTCATTGCTGAGTCAAATATCACACCAAGGTTTTTTGACGTGAGGTTTGAGTAGTGGGGTCAGGCTTCCAAGGCTGCCTGCTATCATTTTGATTGAGTCCGAGGGGCCGAGAAGGATGACCTCTCGTTTAGCACTCGTTCTTCAGTTTTACCTCAGGTTTCCAACATCTGCGGATTGCCTTTTCGCTCTCCTCCCTCGTGTTTCACTGCGGGTTTGGTGACAAAAAGTTGTGAACGCTGGCAGCCCAGCCCATCACGGGTTCTGCCCTCCCCCACCCATCGAAGGGATTTACCAGGAGCCGCAGCCTCGAAAAGGCCACCAGCTTCACCAGGGGCCCCCACTTCTTTTTAAAAAAATATTTTTACAATCAAAATTTTATGGCTTTTAAGAAAAAAATATATAAAAAGAGTGAAAGTAGGTGAAAAGAGTTGTGAAAGTGAAAGAACGTGCCAAAGGGGGAAAAAAAACCCTTGGTTAAAGAATTAGAGAAAGGGAATTAAAAGATAGATCCAAGAAACCAAAAAGAAAAAAGAGAGAAAAAAAAAGAAAAAAGCCAGTTACTATATTATATCGATCACGCAAAATGAATCTACCAACTTGATAGAATCATAGAAAATAGGTGCAGGAGGAGGCCATTCGGCCCTTCGAGCCTGCACCGCCATTCAATATGATCACGGCTGATCATCCAACTCAGTATCCCGTACCTGCCTTCTCTCCATACCCTGATCCCTTTAGCCACAAGGGCCACATCCAACTCCCTCTTAAATATAGCCAATGACCTGGCCTCAACTACCTTCTGTGGCAGAGAATTCCACAGATTCACCACTCTCTCTGTGTGAAAAAAGATCTTCTCATCTCAGTCCTAAAAGACTTCCCCCTTATCCTTAAACTGTGTGACCCCTTGTTCTGGACTTCCCCAACATCGGGAACAATCTTCCCGCATCTAGCCTGTCCAACCCCTGAAGAATTTTGTAAGTCTCTACAAGATCCCCCCTCAATCTCCTAAATTCCAGCGAGTACAAGCCGAGTCTATCCAGTCTTTCTTCATATGGAAGTCCTGCCATCCCAGGAATCAGTTTTTCATCCCCCCCCCCACACCAAGACCCGAGGTATTTTTGCAGCCTATCTTTGTAGTAATTCTATGAATACAGACCACGTCTGATAGAAACAATCTGATTTTTCTGCCAGGCAGAGTCTCATATCTTCCAGATTGTAGTGTTTCAAACATAGTTGAAATCCACATATTTAAAGTTGCTGTGGGAGCATTTTCCCAGAATTTTAAGATTAGCTTTTTATCCTATTATTAAGTCGTAATCAAATAGATTCTTTTGATACACATTTAATTCCGGACTACCTTCTGTCATTCCAAAAATAATCCATTCTGGCTTTGGTGTCATTTTTATTTTTTAACAATTTTGTGAACCTTCAAAGGTTTTCAATCCAAAACCTTTGAATTTTGGTACAAAAGGTGAATGAGTGCGCTCTCGCAGCTTCCTGAAACTGGCATTGATCACAAGTTGGGGAAGAATTTATTTAATTTAGTTTTTGAGTAGTATAATCTGTGTAAAAGTTTAAATTGTATTAAAGTGTGTCTTACGTTTATTGAGCATTTATGCACATTTAATAAGTACTCTTTCTACCTTTCGTTGGAGGTGCAGGAACTTGAAAACCGTAAGGTCCAGGTTCAGGAACAGCTTCTTCTGTAGAGCCATCAGGCTATTATACACTAGAATCGACAAGCTCTGAATTACTTAGACTGTTATTGTTATTATCGCACTGTCATCTACACTACACGGTGCCTCGGGAAGGCCGTCAGCATTCGCAAAGACTCCTCACACCCTTGCAATAGTCTGTTCGAACTCCTACCTTCCGGCAGACGTTACAAGGCCTTCTACGCCCGCACCTCCAGACTTGGGAACAGCTTCACCCCCAAGAGCTATAGCTGCTCTGAACCGGCCCTGCCGAGTGCCCCCCACGTGAACTGTCTCCCTGAGATGGTCACATCGCGCAACAACCCGGCACAGATATATTTGCACTTTATACTGTTTTTTTAAAAATCTTGTTTCTCTGTGTGTCTAAATTTTTAGTTAATTAGGTTATTACATCGGATGGAAGCTGCATATCAAATCTCGTTTTACCTCTGTGCAACGACAACATATATTATTATTATTAATTAATAGTGCAATAATGTGCATTAATTCAGTGTGAAAATTAATGTATTAATTCCAGAGATTCTCTACAGAAATTCCTCCTCATCTCCTTCTTTAAAGAACATCCTTCTATTGACCTTTCACCCTTCTATGAGATCCCCCCCCCCCTAAGATTGAGGGGGGATCTCATAGAGACCAACAAATTTCTTAAGTTGTTGGACAGGAAGATCGTGCGGTCTGCGAGGAGTTAGCACGTTCCCCCCGCGGGTTTTCTCCGAGATCTCCGAAGGAGTGCAGAGAAGGTTCACCAGACTGATTCCTGGGATGGCAGGACTTCCATATGAAGAAAGACTGGATAGACTCGGCTTGTGCTCGCTAGAATTTAGAAGATTGAGGGGGGATCTTATAGAAACGTACAACATTCTTAAGGGGTTGGACAGGCTAGATGCAGGAAGATTGTTCCCGATGTTGGGGAAGTCCAGAACAAGGGGTCACAGTTTAAGTATAAGGGGGAAAGTCTTTGAGGACCGAGATGAGAAAAACATTTTTCACACAGAGAGTGGTGAATCTGTGGAATTCTCTGCCACAGAAGGTAGTTAAGGCCAGTTCATTGGCTATATTTAAGAGGGAGTTAGATGTGGTCCTTGTGGCTAAAGGGATCAGGGGGTATGGAGAGAAGGCAGGTACGGGATACTGAGTTGGATGATCAGCCATGATCATATTGAATGGCGGTGCAGGCTCGAAGGGCCGAATGGCCTACTCCCGCACCTATTGTCTATGTTTCTATGTTTCTAAATGGCTTACTCCTTATTCTTAAACTGTGGCCCCTGGTTCTGGACTCCCCCAACATCGGGAATATGCTTCCTGCCTCTAGCGTGTCCAAACCCTTAACAATCTTATATGTTTCAATGAGATATCCTCT
Source organism: Okamejei kenojei (assembly GCA_035221665.1). Lineage (NCBI taxonomy): Eukaryota > Metazoa > Chordata > Chondrichthyes > Rajiformes > Rajidae > Okamejei > Okamejei kenojei. The sequence goes on along the minus strand of JAVHYY010000483.1, from coordinate 15,334 downwards.
CATCCTTCTAAACTCCAGAGTGTACAAGCCCAGCCGCTCCATTCTCTCAGCGTATGACAGTCCCGCCATCCCGGGAATTAACCTGGTGAACCTACGCTGGGCTCCCTCAATAGCAAGAATGTCCTCCCTCATATTAGGGGACCAGCATTTCCTTTGCTCCATAGTTGCTGCCTCACCCGTTCAGTTTCTCCAGCACCTTTGACTTGACTAACACTGTTGACTCTCTTCTCCCATGTTCTCCCGCCCCCACCAGAGATCAAGACGGTGTCTGAGCATTTTGTCTACGCCCGGGGCTCGTCGGGCTCGGGGAAGACTCTGGACATCCTCAGCGTGAACGCCGTGCCGTTCCTCGCCTACGACCACGAGGCGCGCGCCTTCTTCGTGAACGGCCAGGCCACGGACGGGAGGGCGGAGCTGGGCGAGGCGGAGGTGGCCTACTTTGCGCGGAGGGCCGAGGGCTTCCAGGCCCAGCTCCGGGGCGACCTGAGCGAGCTGACGGCCGGCGCCAAGGACCAACCCATCGGCGGCAGTAAGTCGGCGTGCGAGGGAAGCAGAGGCTGCCTCTTCTCCGTCCCCAATCTTGGGCGAGTCCAGGACCAGGGGCCACACACAGTCTTAGAATAAAGGGGAGGACATTTAAGACTGAGGTGAGAAAAAACTTTTTCACCCAGAGAGTTGTGAATTTGTGGAATTCCCTGCCACAGAGGGCAGTGGAGGCCAAATCACTGGATGGATTTAAGAGAGAGTTGGATAGAGCTCTAGGGGCTGGTGGAGTCGAGGGATATGGGGAGAAGGCAGGCACGGGTTATTGATAGCGGACGATCAGCCATGATCACAATGAATGGCGGTGGTGGCTCGAAGGGCCGAATGGCCTCCTCCTGCACCTATTTTCTATGTTTCTCCTTCCTCTCCTTGCGAATGAAACATAACTAAACCAAAGGAATGTCGTCAATAAGTGCTGGAGAAGCTCGGCGGGTGAGGCGGCATCAATCTCAACACGGCACGTTGGGAAAAGGGGACGTACAACGGGATCTGGGGGTCCTTGTACATCAGTCTATGAAAGTAAGCATGCAGGTACAGCAGGCAGTGAAGAAAGCCAATGGCATGTTGGCCTTTATAACAAGAGGAATCGAATATAGGAGCAAAGAGGTCCTTCTGCAGTTGTACAGGGCCCTGGTGAGACCACACCTGGAGTATTGTGTGCAGTTTTGGTCCCCTAATTTGAGGAAGGACATTCTTGCTATTGAGGGAGCCCAGCGTAGGTTCACCAGGTTAATTCCCGGGATGGCGGGACTGTCATACGCTGAGAGAATGGAGCGGCCGGGCTTGTACACTCTGGAGTTTAGAAGGATGAGAGGGAATCTCATTGAAACATATAAGATTGTTAAGGGCTTGGACACGCTAGAGGCAGGAAACATGTTCCCGATGTTGGGGGAGTCCAGAACCAGGGGCACACACACAGTTTAAGAATAAGGAGTAAGCCATTTAGAACGGAGACGAGGAAACACTTTTTCTCACAGAGAGTGGTGAGTCTGTGGAATTCTCTGCCTCAGAGGGCGGTGGAGGCCGGTTCTCTGGATACTTTCAAGAGAGAGCTAGATAGGGCTCTTAAAGATAGCGGAGTCAGGGGATATGGGGAGAAGGCAGGAACGGGGAACTGATTGGGGATGATCAGCCGTGATCACAGTGAATGGCGGTGCTGGCTGGAAGGGCCGGATGGGCCGGAGGGGGGGGGGGGGTTGGAGAGTCAGTCTCAGTCTACCCCACGGTGGGAAGACAGACACAAAATGCTGGAGTAACTCAGCGGGCGAGGCAGCATCTATGGAGAGAAGGAATGGGCGATGTTTCGGGTCGAGACCCTCCTTCAGACTGGTGTCAGGGGAAGGGACGGGACACAGAAAAGAATTTAGTCGGGACGGTAAGACTAGTGGGGGGGATCGGGGAAGAGGGAGGGGATGGAGAGAGAGGGTGAGCAAGGGCTATCTGAAGTTAGAGAAGTCAATGTTCGTGCAAACTACTTAAGCGAAATATGAGGTGCTGCTCCTCCAATATACGCTGGGCCTCACTCTGACAATGGAGGAGGCCCCAGGACAAACGTCACCCATTCCTTCGCTCCGTAGATGCTGACTCACCCGCTGAGTTGCTCCAGCATCTCCTGTGGATCTCCTGTGGCGTTCTGCGCTGCATCTCGGTGGGGACCAGTCTGTTGCTGAAGGTGCTCCTCAGGTTGACCAGCGTGTCACGGAGGGGGGTGAGCTGCACTGTTCCAGGATGCTCCGCAGTTTGAGGAGCATCCTCCCCTCCGAGGCCACTCCCCGTAAATCCAACTCCAGCTCCAACTCCGCCCCCAGGATAGAGCCGGCCTTCCCGATAAACTTGTTAATCCGCAATCAGCATCCCGTTCCTGCCTTCTCCTCATATCCCCCAGACTCCGCTATCTCTAAGAGTTCTATTTAATTCTCTCTCTTGAAAGCATCCAGAGAACCGGCCTCCACCGCTCTCTGAGGCAGAGAATTCCACAGACTCACCACTCTCTGTGAGAAAAAGTGTTTCCTCGTCTCCGTTCTAAATGGCCGACCCCTTATTCTTAAACTTGTGTGTGTGTGGCCCCTGGTTCTGGACTCCCCCAACATCGGGAACATGTTTCCTGCCTCTAGCGTGTCCAAGCCCTTAACAATCTTATATGTTTCAATGAGATCCCCTCTCATCCTTCTAAACTCCAGAGTGTACAAGCCCAGCCGCTCCATTCTCTCAGCGTATGACAGTCCCGCCATCCCGGGAATTAACCTGGTGAACCTACGCTGGGCTCCCTCAATAGCAAGAATGTCCTTCCTCAAATTAGGGGACCAAAACTGCACGCAATACTCCAGGTGTGGTCTCACTAGGGCCCTGTACAACTGCAGAAGGACCTCTTTGCTCCTATACTCAACTCCTCTTGTTATGAAGGCCAACAGGCCAAAACTGCACACAATACTCCAGGTGTGGTCTCACCAGGGCCCTGTACAACTGCAGAAGGACCTCTCTGCTCCTATACTCAACTCCTCTTGTTATGAAGGCCAACAGGCCAAAACTGCACACAATACTCCAGGTGTGGTCTCACTAGGGCCCTGTACAACTGCAGAAGGACCTCTTTGCTCCTATACTCAACTCCTCTTGTTATGAAGGCCAACAGGCCAAAACTTCACACAATACTCCGGCTGTGGTCTCACTAGGGCCCTGTACAACTGCAGAAGGACTCCTATATTCGATTCCTCTTGTTAAAGTCTCACCTCTGTTGCAGAGAAACCGATCGTCCACATCTACACAGAAGAGGACTACGTCCCACAGAGACCCAACACCCTGTACTGTTATGCCGAGAGGTTCTACCCTTTTGAGATTGAGCTACAATTCCTGGTCAACGGCCAGCGTTTCTCCGGCCCCGTCCACTCGTCCCCACTGCTGGTCGAGACAGACTGGACCTTCAACATCCTGAAGTACATCCGGATCGAGCCCCGACGCGGGGACACCTTCAGCTGCCTTGTAGCTCACGTCAGCCTTGATGAAGCCTTGACCCTCTCGCTTGGTAAGCGGTTCGGTTTGTTTGTAAATCAGGGGCGGGAAACGTGGGGGGAGGGGCCAGAGGGGATATGTCCCCCCCCACCCCATGTTTTGAGAGATGGGGGGACATCTCTCAGCAGGCAATGGGGGCGGGACATGACGATTTAGCGCGGTGATTGGAGGGGCGCAGACCTGCGCCTCATCCGCAGCCAGGATCGATCCCGGCCGGGTCTCCGGCGCTGTCCCGCGTCCCGTCCCCACCCCTCCCACGGGTGGCCAGAGAGGTCGGGAATCAGACGCGAGCTGTACTCCCCAGGCCCCACAGCCAAAGCTAAACCCAGCTCAACTCTGCCTGTCCCGCCAGGTGAACCTGCCCGGGCTTGCGGGAAATATGGGCAGCGCGGAGAAGCAGCGCTGGTGTCCCTTCAGTCCAGGCAGGGCTGTAGGTTAACCCGGCGGGACAGGCAGAGTTGAGCTGCATTTAGCGCTGGATTGAGCCTCCGAAGCCTCGCGCATGTGTGTGTGTGAGTGTGCCCATGCGCGTGCGGCCGCCAAAAACTGTTTTGTTTTTGTTTTGCTGTCCCGTGTACCGAGGAACAGCGAAAAGCTTTTGTTGCGTGCTAACCAGCCGGCGGAAAGACAATGCACGATTACAATCGAGCCGTTTACAGCGCACAGATACATGATAAGTGAATAACGTTTAGTGTGAGGTGAAGCCACCAATGTCCCATCAAGTCTGTACAAACGAACTGCAGACGCTGGTTATACCGAAGACGGAAAAAGTTAAAAACGTTGAATTTCCCAATTACCTCCCTCTCTCCCTCTCGCTCCCTCCTCCCTCCCTCTCTCTCCCTCTCCCTCTCCCTCTCTCTCCCTCTCTCTCTCTCCCTTCTCTCTCTCTCTCCCTCCTCTCTCCCTCTCTCTCTCTCTCTCCTACTCTCTCCCTCTCCTTCCTTCCCTCTCTCTCTCCCTCTCTCTCTCCCTCTCTTCCCCTCTCTCTCTCCCTCTCTCTCCTCCCTCTCTCTCTCCTCTGCTCTCATTTCTCATCCTCTCTTCTCTCTCTCCCCGCTCTACCCCTCTCTCTCCCCCCCCACCCACCCCCCCACTTAAGGTCCTTGGAGATGATGGATACCCAGGAACATAAAAGACAAATGGTATGCAGACCGCAAGTAATAAGGAATTAATTTGCCACCTTGATTTATTCTGCAGATCAGTCGACTCCAACACCCATCTCAGGGATCACTGTCTGTGTGGTCGGAGTTATCGTGGGAGTCCTTGGACTACTGGTAACTTTGTACCTGGGCAGACAGATACACAAAAGGTAAGGTCAAAAGGCCATAAGCAGAATTAGGCCATTTGGCCCATCAAGTCTACTCCATCATTCAATCTTGGCTGATCTATCTCTCCCTCCCAACCCCATTCCCCTGCCTTCTCCTCGTCACCCCTGACACCCGTACTAATCAAGAATAGAATTGTCTATCTCTGCCTTCAAGATAGCCACTGATTGAGGCCTCCACAGAAGAGCAAAGAAGTCCCATCCCACAAGATTCGCCCGCCTCTGGCTGACGGGAATTCCTCCTCGTCTCTTCCTAAAAAAGCACGTCCTTTAATCTGAGGCGTGTGTGCCCTTCTGGTCCTAGTACTCTCCCACTAGTGGAAACATCATCTCACATCCGTCTCTATCCGGGGCCGCCACAGTCTGTACAGGCACGGATATCGCTATCAAACGTGGGGGGGGGATGGGGGAGGGGGCCACAATTTCTAGGCGATTTCCGAGCGCAAGCATGCGCGACACACACAACTCGCGAGGCATTCAGGTGCTTGACGGGTCAGCGACCGACTCCGAACTCCAAGCAACAGCGGCTTCGCCCACCCGAATGTCCCGTTCGCGGGGGTCTTTCATCGGCCGACGGGGGCTTCAACACCGGGAGCCTCGATCGCCTCGGTGCAGCGGTTTGACTTCAAGCCGCGCCGGGCGATGAAAGGCCCCGCAAACGGGCCGATTCAGCCCTTAGAAAGCGTCCGATAAAGTCCGGGTTACAAAACATGGGGGGGGGATTGTCCCCCCACCTCTCAAAGCAGGCCCCACCCCCAGAATGTCCGCCCATTTTCTAGTAGTTTCAATGTAGGTCCCCCCTCCAACAGGCCTCAGTGTCCGATAAACGCTCATCGTAGGCCACAGTTTCTCCAGCAATTTTGTCTACCTTCGAATTTTCAAGCATCCGTTCATAGATTAACCCGCTCGTTCCTGGGGATCGATCTTGTAAACCTCCCCTGGACCCTCTCCAGAGCCGGCGACTTTCCTTCCTCAGATACGGGGCCCAAAACTGCTCACAATTCTCCGAGTGCGGCCTGACCAGCGCCTTATAGAGCCTCAGCATCTATAAGGGGTGCCGTTGAGTGTGGCTGCCCTGCCAGCAGCTGTTAGTCTTTTCACCCTTTAAAAAAACGTTTTAGTTAGTTAAAGTGTGTGTTTTCGAGGTCGTTTAGTCTTTTTATGTGGGGGGTGGGGAAGGGGGAAACTATTTTTCTCAGTACCTACCCGGTCGGAAATGTGGCTTTTCTCCAAGCCGCGTTTTTTGCCCATTCCTCGCGGCCACCGGCAGTCTGGAGTAGCGTTCCTCCCGGGGACCAAGGCTGGCGGCGGCGCGAGGCTACGTCTGGGTCGCAGCGCGGTGGGCCGCGGAGTGGCTTCGGACGCCTCCGCCGCGGGAGGAGCTGAGCTTTCACACGCCCGGAGACTGGGGACCTGACGACGAGGTGGCCCGTCGCAGCTCGGGCTTGGGGGGAATTCCAAGTGGTTGAGGATGGGTTTCACCCGACGCTCAGAGCTTCCCCGTCCGGCGGGAGGGCCTCAGGCATCGGCCTGCCGTCGCAGCGACTGCGGAGGCCCCAGTTGGCCCGACTATGGGTGAACTGGGGACGGGACTGGACTTTGCTGCCTTCAGTGGGAACCATTGTGGGGGGATTTTTTTATGTTTAGTGTTAAATTCTGTAATGTGGTGCATTATCTTTATTCGTGTGCTGCATTGGTAAGTCAAATTTCACTACAATCGGTGTTTGTGATAATCAATGTCCTTTGCATTACATCCATTTTTGTGTACAAGCCCTCTTGATATAAATGCCAGCATTGAGTTTGCTTTCTTTACCAATTCAACTTACAGATTATCCTTTCTTGGGAATCCTGCACCAGCATTCCCTTTGCACGTCCGATTTCTGGATTCGCTCCCCATTTAGAAAATAGTCTGCGTCTTTCCTCCGACTAGCTTCATCCATGACTCTACCAAAATGCGTGACAGGACTGCGGGTCGGTGGTTCAGCTCCGTTACTAACCTGGTTTTCTCTTTTGCTTTTTGATATTTTCTGCAGGAACGTGGCTGAAATCCCTGTTCATAGGATTATGAAAATCGAAGGCCTGAAACAGGGAAATGCAAAATAGAACCGGTTTTTCTTATAATTGTGAGGGATAATGTGATTAAACCCCATTAAGTAAGGAGTTTTAAAGAGAATTCGAACTGAGAGGGGCTGGAGAGAGGGTTCTGACACAGCGGTGTCTGAAGGTTGCCAGACCCATCCTTGAGTCCTTGAGTAAGAAGTATTAGCATTGTATAGCAGGTAGAATAGATGGGGGTGGATGTAGAGAAGATCCCTATCAGTGGAAGGGAGTGATCGATGGGACCTTGTCCATATAGCTTAGCTTTAGTACTGATATAGGAGTGAATGAGAGGGTTCACTAGGGAGGTGAGTAAAACTAGCAGGTCATGAAGCAACTGAGCATGGCTTAATAGAATAAATGAATATTACAACACACCCTGGTCAGAAACTGCTAATTTACCATGAACATGTTTGAACAGCGATGTATGCATATGGGAGGTGCGAGGGGATGTACGGAGGGATTGTACCTACAGATTGTGCACCTCAGACCCTGATTGGAGAAGGGTCCGCGAGGGGGGTGAATGTAAAATTTGTGTATAAAGGGGATGATATCTCTGGCTTCGGGTGTTGTCTCGACTTGGAGAGGCACCCGGGTCTGCAGACCTCGTTAAAATAAAGAATCTCTTGCTTCCAGGATTTAGTCTTTGAGCATTAATTGTGAGCATAAAGGGTATCTCACATTACCAATGACATGTTTGAACATGCGGATGGTATGATTGGGAGGTTGCGAGGGGATATGTACCTTAAAGATTGTTGCACCTCGGACCCTGATTGGAGAAGGGTTATCGGAGGGGATGTTGAATGTAAGATTCTTGTGTAATAAAGGGGGATGATCTCTCTGGCTTCGGTGTGGTCTCGATTGGGAGGCACCCGGGTCTGCAGTAGCGTGAGGAATAAAGAACTCTTGCTTCCAGGATTTATTCTTTGAGCATTAATTGTGAGCATAAGCATATCTCACAGGGGGATGACTTCTTTGGCTTCAGTGATGTCTCGACTTGGAGAGGCACCCGGGTCTGCAGGACTCTTGAGGAAATTACAGAACTTCTTGCTGTCCAAGAATTTAGTCTTTGAGGGATATCCATGTGTGAGATACCCTTTATGCTCACAATAAATACTCAAAGACTAAATCCTGGAAGCAAGAGATTTCTTTATTTTACGAGTCTGAGACGGGTGCCTTCTCCAACTCGAGACACACTGAAGCCAGGGGAGATCAGCCCCTTTTATACACAAAATCTTACATTAATTTCTCTCCGGAACCTCTGCTTCCAATCAGAGTCGGAGGTGCACTATTGTAGGCACAACCCACCGTACATCCTCCTCGGGACACTCCCAAATCATACATTGCATGTTCATGGTAATGAAGCAAATTACTTGGACCAGGGGTGTGTTGTAATATTCATTTTTTCTATAACCGCATGCTCCAATTGCTCTGACTGGCCAACTTTTGCTCACCTCCTAGTGAACCCTCCAGTTTTCCTATATCAGCACTAAAGCTATGTTATGTGACTAGGTGGTCCCATCCATCACTCCTTTCCACTGACAGGGATTTCTCTTACATCCACCCCTTCTCTAGCGAGACAAAGCTATTCTCTTCTTACTCAAGGCCTCATGGAGGGGTCTGCAATTTTCAGACACTGCTGTAAGAATTACTCCTCTCCAGCCCTCTCTGTTTGAATTCTCTTTAAAACTCGCTTTCTTTAATAGGGGTTTCAATCCACTTTATCCCTCACAATACCTACCTTTTTCTTTTGCTAGCATACACTTGATTTAAACCCTCATTTTTTAGTTCCTTCGATTCGAACTGAGTAACTCGTCCTAACCTTCTACTCCTGTAAATCATAAACTTCCCCTGGTCACATTATCATTATTTTCTGGTATTTCCCTGTTCTCTCCCATTGCATGACTAAGCCTGCATCTGACTTATACTTCTGGTAATAACGTTCCATAAAAACATGGGATACAACAGGGGATGATGATCAGGTCCAGCCACTGCACTTAGAAACACAAGTCCACCGTTTCTCCAACCATGTTCCTCCCGAGGATAGAATCCCTCCTTGGGGTTCCCCATAATTCAGAATTCACACTTTTGTATTGGAACATGCGCAACTTCCGGATCCCTTCTGATATGTCCTATCAACTGCCGGTTCCATTATACATCGATGTTCAAACAGCAATTAGAGAGGTGTAGGTTGAATTTCCCGCATACCCCTACCTTCTTCTGGCCGGAGGTAATCTAGGGCTAACCTGTTCTTGGTATATGGCTGCTCTATTTGCGTCTGCTGCTTCTTGACTGGCATCTCCATCGCCCCCGAGTTTGGTTAGTTAATTACTCCAGTACTGCCTGTAGCCTCTATTTGGATCCGGTTTAATCATATATATGTGGGTCGGTAGCCCCAGGTATCCATCTTGTGCCAAAGTGGCTGGTCCGTGGTATGTGTTGATTCTTGCTGGTGCCACTTCATCATCGTACCACCTCATTCTCCAATGTTATTTTCCTCTTTTTCCGATATAGGTTTCATAAAATAAGGTGTTCCTATCGGAATGCCTCTTTGGGTTTAACAGGAAGAATCCCTGGTTGTACAGTCCAGTAAAAACAAGTCCCACTCAATTCTTTGGTAACACCGCGTATGACTTGTATCCGGTTATCCATATACAAGTCCTTAGGGGCGGGTACCACTAGAGGCAACCTTGTCTCCATATATCTCGCAATACCTGGGTTCCCCTGATAAGGGTATTCCCGGTGCAGTTCCATAGTACGGCTGATTCCACTCCATTCAATCTCATCCGGAATAGTGCAGTTTTTCTATTTCGTAGTTAGATACCAATTTTGGATCCTCTGGCCACCTCACTCGGGAATGATTTGGCCACTGGGTGACGATGCGCTGGGCAGGGCTGCTGCCTACTAGGACGGCATTCCTTTGGCCCAGGGCCTAGCGATACACTCTGTCCCGACAGGAGCATCTTGTCAAGGACCCTATACCTGGGGATCTCGGGTCTTGTCCAATTGTTCAGGTTCAACCCCATCAAGGTTCACCACATATTTTCACTAAATAGATCCTCTCTATGGCCAGCTGTGAATTCAATCAGCGGTCTCCGCAGACCCAACAGGTTTAGTTCACATTCAGAGTGTCCCAGGTATATGGTGGCCAAGTCCACAAACGGTTTTTTTTTTTTTTTTTTCTTCAGGGATTTCGATCTGCTTCTTGATTTCTTCGTTACAGGTCTGTCTGGTGCACTTGTGCTGAGTATGTGGGGGAGGGGGAGGCTTCGTGAAATACTACCTTAGTTATCTCTTTCACTACTTCTCCTTCGTCTTATCTATTGCCCCTTTTATGATCTGAGTAAGGGAAAACTAACTGTACACAAACCCATCTCTCTCCCCTTGGGCAGTAAAACGGCCCCAAACTTCCCTATTTACCCCCTATTTTCCTGCCATCAATTACTCCTTTCCCCCTCTTTACATATGATTCTATTCTTTCGGTCTGGCATGCTTTGTTCACATGGGGAATGATAGGTAAATGTTGTGGTTATCTACCATATGTATTAGAATAAGGATGATATCAATTTATCACAATTATTAATACCTTTTCATCAATTAAATACAAATAGCAAACAATACCCGACTGTCTCCTTTCATACTGTCAGTCTATTCATTCATTGTTGTTAATTTTTTAAATTACTGTTGGGGATTTCCTTCCCTGCTTCACCGTCCATGTTCCTCCTCTCAGGAACAGGTGGAGCGACGGGTACTTTAACCCAGATCGCGTGGGTCCCACCTTTTTCTTTATTCGTATTGCTGTCTCGGTTGTCCCAGTAATACTAGCGTACGGTCCAGTCACCTGGGCTTGGAGTTTCTCACTCCTTCCTAATTTTTGCCAGAATACCAGTGCCGGGCCTTTACAGCAGTAATTGGAAAGTTAAGTGGCGTGCTTTGAGCCTATAATCCTTCGTTTTAAATCTGTAAGCGGAACGAGATAACAGCCAGTAAATAGTTCCCCTGAGAATACATCTGCCCTCTATGGTGTGTATATTTCCTTCTATCCTTTCAAATAAGGTAACAAAACAACATTCATAGGGGGACACTGCTAACTTTGATGGGGTATCGTTGCTTTTCTCAAAGCTTTCTGTTTCCCCTACGCTCCAAAATATGAGACTCCATGTACAATTTATGCTGCTCTTAAAGCCTTTAATTTTCTGCCAATTGAGATAAGCAAGGATTGCAGGCAAGCTTCCAATTTGATCCTGCGCTATAGCTTTTATTCTTTAGATATTACTGTTCAACTATTCTACTGCTGCTGACAAACACAAACTTCTTCCTTGATCCTTGCCACTGTGACATCTTTTTCCAGATACTAAAAGTCTCTTTCTCCGTTGCTCCCTACTTGTGGAACAAACAACAATCATTCACATACTAAATCAACACCTTCCAAAACTGCTGCCAACAAGCATCTGATATAAAGAACACGTGCGCTATATAAAAACGCCCCCCCCTTATATTTTTTTTTTTGTTGCCGCATCCTAGCCTAGGTGTATTTAATACCTCTTCTTAATGGTTCTTTTTACCATAGCTATGTTACACCATCTATCTAATATTATTATTAAGATCGGATTAAATCATCAATATTTAAGTATTATGTATTATTTTTATTATTATTATATATTAATTCCTATTATCGGTACCTTTCACATCCCCAACAGACACTTATCCATTACCTATCTCCTACTAGCCTTGTCTGGCCTCAAATCCAGGATTTATTTCGCACACCCGCAGGGCATTTGAAAAAACACTCTCCCAAATACATTTATTAATGGCAGGAATATCTCTGGCCCCGGTGTTTTGGCTCTGTCATGAGGACTCCCTGTGTTGTCGGTGCATCCTTATTCCAGACTTCAACAAGGTCTTGTTGGATATTACTGACAACATTGTCTTTTTGCTTTTTCAACACGCTCATTTCGTTTCTCTAAAGGCAGTACCTCATCATTCATCCCTCTGCTTTCCACTTTAATCCTTTCTGATCTGTCTTCTTTCTCATTCGAAAACTCACTGACTTACTCTCAGATAAGTTTATCCTCCGTATTGCAAATTTATACACCTGTCCTTTTAAAATCTTCCACTGACTTCTCGATCCTCATATTATACCATCTACCACCCTCTTCTACCTACGTGGTAATTCATCACTCCTCTCTCCCTTCTATCCCTGAGATACTATACCTGTTTTTTTTTAAGCCCAATCACAAATTCCACTGTGAACCTAGTTATATACTCGATCTTTCTGCTCCCGAATCTACCATGTAAAGAGTATCATAACCTCTCCTGGGGTCCCTAATTTCAAATTTAACCAAAGGTTCCTTCCTCCCGTGTGATATACCCATACGACCCCAGGGAGCGGCAACCCCAGCCTCCCCTATGCTATTCCTTTCCTCCCTGGTAGGTTGCGGTACCGACGCACCTCCCGTCGTCGCTTTAGGGGACCATTCCCCTCTTGAAATGACCCTGCCTCTTTACAATGAAAATACACCAGGGTGGCCCATGTAACCACACTCCTGATCCGTGTTCCTTGTTCTCCGCGGGGACCCAAGACTTCGGTCTCTATCCATTCCCCCAGTCCTCGTCCTCCAATCTACTTGCTGTACTGCTTTGCAACATCATTTTTGCCTTTCCTTCTGTTTCTCTCTCCTCACCCGTCTTACATATATACTTTTGAGAGACTCTGTTTAACAACTGATTCAATGGGTTTTTCATTCCAATCTTTCCATTTTTTTTCCAAGTTCTTTCTAATATCTGGCCATGATTTTGTTACAAAATTAACCTTCAACAACTGCTTTGCCTCTGCAATTCATATCAAGGGTCCTATCCCCAATGACTGCTGGACATTTTCCTAACCTTTGTAAAACAAACTGTCCGTGTGGTGGGTGGGGTTGGGGGGTGGGGTGGTCAAGTTCGTCCTTGTTCTGCTGATTTCAAAGAGCCCGTCGAAATATCTGTCCCCCCCTGGGAACGTGGCCTTATCTCTAATTCCCTTGATCTTATCTCCCTAATCTCTCATACTTTTTCTTCCTTCCCCGTGTTTAGTTATTTCAAGTCGGGCGCATCAGCCTGCAAACCCTTCTCCTGCTGTCTGACCATCCTGACTTTCTCTGAGTAAACTAGACCTTCCCCGTTAATTCGACAGTCATGGCTGCCAACTCCTTTTTGTATTTCTGGGCCCCATTAATTTAATACCCTGCTCCAACCAGAAATGTATATCAAAACAAACCATAAAAGCTCTGTCTGTTCAGAGCAATTAACTTATTTCTAATTTTGTTACAAACCATTTGCCCCTCAAATACCTAACGACTAACAATTTGCCAAATACCTGTACTGAAAAGAAATCTATAGAAGCCAAGCAACTACAATTTTCCACTGTCCCCTTGTTTGTAAGGTGGCGATGTGATTCAATCCTACCCCGTTTACCTTACAATAACCACCTCCCCTCATTGAGCCTTTACACGTCCTTAAAGGAACACACACACAATCCTTACAACATGTGGCGCCACAGCAAACAAACCTATCGCATATACAAACTTCCTCATTCAAGACAAAACCGGTTTACATTAGTTCCATTCTTACTTCAATGAGATTGTTTGGAAACAACTTAATATTTTCAAAAAAAACGTTTTTGAGCCCTAGTAACTGATCTATTTGTCGAGACCAGTCCCAAGGGGTCTTCCCAATAAACCTATTTATCATCTCCTTTTTTAAAGTTCCTCACCCCGCCATACGGTGAGAGGCACATAGTTTCCTTGACTCATTTTACCCCGGGTGTTTTTCCCTTCACCCAATCCAACATTCGCCCCAACGACTATCGGGCGGGAATGTTAGTCTCCATATCAGTAGACCTCATCCCGTCCCGGTTCCCCTACCCTTATCCTATACCATTCCGGTTCTCCATTACCTGTCGGAATATTCCCGTCCATAGGACGAAACCCCGATCCAGCCCACGCAATACTTAATAGTCGTTTTTCTTACCTGGGTCCTGTTGCACAAGAATCACTCGACCGTACCGTACGTATTTACCTTACACCCCCTCCTTGCTGTCGGAGTCTTTTCCAGCTATATCACTCGCTCAAGACTGCTGATGGCAAGCCAAGGAGATCAGAGACTGCTGGAAATACCAGCAGGGTGCAACCATCCCCTTCTTTCCTTGCCTCCACCAAGCGGGCCGAGTGGGCGATCGCGGACCGAGCCCCCAATTTGTGAGATAACCCGAATTATGCACACAATAAATACTCAACAGACTAAATCCAGAAGCAAGGAGAGATTTCCTTTATTTACAGTCTGCAGACCGGGGCCTCATTCCATACTCGAGACACCTCTGAAGCGAGGAGGATCATCCCCTTTTATAACTCAAGAATCTTACATTTCATGTTCTCCTACCCGGGACCTTCTCTCCAAATCAGAGGTCGGAGGTACACAATCTGGTAGGTACAACCCACCGAACATCCCCTCGACCTCCCACATCATACATTGCATGTTCATGGTACAAGAGCAACTTACATGACCAGGGGTGTGTTGACTTAATCATTATTTTTCTATTAAGCATGCTCATTTGCTCATGACCTGGGGCCCACTGATTCTCACCTCGCTAGTGAACCCTCTCAGGTTTTTCTATATCAGCACTGTAAAGCTTAGCAAGAGTGAACTAGGTCCCATCCATCACTCCTTTCCACTGATGGGATTTCTTCTACATCACCCGCCATTCTCTGAGCGAGACAAAGCTATCTCAATCTTACTCAAGGCCTCAAGATGTGTCTGGCAATTTTCATACACATTTTTGCCCCTGTCAAGGAATCTGCCTCCTCACTCCAGCCCACTCTCTGTTTGAATTCTCTTTAAAACTTTCTTTAATAGGGTTAATCACTTTATTCCCTCACATCACATAAATAAAATGTACGCTGCAGTATTAAAGGACCCTTTTGTGTGTTTTACGTTTAGTTTAGAGATGCGATCGTGGAAAGCCGACCGGCTCCACCTAATTGGCACTTATCTTATCCAAGGCCCCATGTGGTCCTTTCCAGGTGAGGCAGAAGGTTCCCCTGCACCTCTCATGGGGGAGGTAGGTCGAGTTTGGCCTTGCCGCCTCGACACGGGCGTTGAAGAAGCCGTGACGTAGTAGGGCGCCAGGGCCGGCCGTTACCGGTGCGCGGGATCCTGGAAGGTTTCTGGAAGGTTCGGTAAGGTTTCCCCGGCACGCCAGCCGCTCTCGGCGCTCTCTCTCGCCGATCAGCTTCGGGGACCAGGGCCCGAAGGCGTCCATGCACTCGTGCCGGCGGGCAGTGGAGAGGCCGGCCCGATTGAGGGATGAATACTCTGCTCTCTAAG
>JAVHYY010000482.1:42500-110835 GCA_035221665.1 Okamejei kenojei | reverse complement strand
TTTAATAACAGCATATGGAGTTTTGTTTGCAACACCCCATATAGGAGTCACTACAATCATTTTGTTCAATGGTAAGTCTGTCTGGACACTCTACCTAATACAGCTGAAGGTACCAGGTTAACATTATATTTAATGACATTTCCACTCCCTGCTTGCCTTGAATAGATCTGTCTATACGAGGGGACAATATCATTCCTGCCTTCATCACCTCTTGAGGAGACCGACCCACAGACTCACGACACTTAAAACAAAACATGCCAGCCTCAGAATTGTCCGAAACCTAAATATAACGCGGAGATGATGCAGCACCTCTTCCATCCTCTCTTTCTCTCTCCCTCCATCCTCACTACTGCTTCACTCTCTCTGAACTTCACTCTTTCTCCTAACGCTCTCTATTCCACCTCCACGGCTGCCCTCTCTCATCATTGATGAGTGAACACACAGTGATAGTACTTATGGAGGGATAAAAATGGGCAGAACTGACGCACGTGACACACTGTGGTGGACTAGATTGACTGACACACAGTTGTACTGATGAGTTACACACTGTGGAGTACTGATGGAGGGACACACTGTGTGGTACTAGATGGACGGACGCACTGCGGTGGTACTGAAGGAGAGCCACCCTGTGGTGTACTGATGGAGTGACACACTGTTTGGTACTGATGGAGTACACACCGTGTGGAACGACGCAGGGACACACGTGGTGTTCCTGACGCAGGGACACACTGTGTTGTACTGATGGAAGGGACGCACTGTG
This sequence comes from Okamejei kenojei, assembly GCA_035221665.1. NCBI lineage: Eukaryota > Metazoa > Chordata > Chondrichthyes > Rajiformes > Rajidae > Okamejei > Okamejei kenojei. The sequence goes on along the minus strand of JAVHYY010000482.1, from coordinate 110,075 downwards.
TGGTACTGATGGAGTGACACACTGAGCTAAGTACTGTGATGGAGTACACAGTGTGGTGAACTGATGTGTGAACCGTGACCACAACCGTGGTGGGTACTGGACGCGTACCACACTGATGGGGTAGAACAGATGTACTGACATTCTGGTGAAAGTACTGATGGAGTGACAAACCGTGGTAATTCTACTGGACAGACACACTAAGGTTTGTCATGGCGTGACGCAGTGCTGCTAGTAAATGAATATAATGGACACGCTTGGGATAGCAACTGAAATAATTACACTTGTCTGGTGCCTATGGCATGCCACTTGTGGGTAGTCCTGTTGAACTGACACATTGTGTTGTAGCACTGATAGGAGACACATACTCCAATGTAATGAAACAATCTAGGGCAGTGCAGATTGAGTGAACATTATTTGGGCTAGTACTGAAGTCGTGACACATTCACCTATTGGTACTGCTGATGGAGTGGAAACACCGTTGTGTAGTACAGATGGAATGACACTGTAGGTGTAGTGCCTGATGGTGGAACACGTTGGAACGTACTGATATGGAGAGACACTCGTGGGATCGTTACATTTGCAGTGACAAACGGGGTGGGTAGAGCAGGATGGAGTACAACCCTGTGTGTTTAGAACAGGATGCACATAAGACACTGGTGGGGTAATATTGATGGGAGTGCCGTCATCGAGGTGAGCATTGATGAGTGACACCCTGTGGTTAATCCCGATGATACCACACGATGGCGCATTACAGATATATGACATTGGTGGAGTGTACACATGTATACCGATGAATGGTTAAACGATTTTAGCACAGATGGAGTGACACTATGTAGCGTAATATACACATAATGCTGGTAATAAACAGGCGGGACAGGCAACATCGACTGAGAGATGGACTGGATGACTTTTCGGGGCGAATCCATCCTTCAGACTGATGTCACAGGAGTGCGGACAGAGAAAGAATGTAGTTCGGAGACCGTACGATACCGGTACGGCGAAATGGGAAGGGTATGAGGATGGAGAAAGATTGGAAAGCAAGGGCTACATGAATGTTAGAGAAGTCAATGTTCATACCATCTGTTTTGTGAAAGCTTACCCAAGACGAAATATGAGCATGTTGATCCTCCAATTTACGCAGGGCTTCAGTCTGACAATAGGAGGCGGCCAGGACAACCACGCTTTGTGGTTTTGTCCTGATGGAGTGGCATAGTTTTGGTGTTATGCTGATTGACCCACACACTGGGAGTAGTATTGATGCGTGACACTCGTGGGGCTAGTACTTGTATGAAGGAACATGCTTCTGGAGTAGTTCTCATGAGGGGGCTTCCCTTTAGGGTAGTATGATTGAGTGACATACCTGTGGGGCTAATACTGCTCGGAATGTCAACCTGTCCAGGCTAGTTATCTGATGGTGACTACATTGTGGGGAGGTTCGATGAGAAACAAACAGTGGGGTAAAAACAGATGGAGTGACACAACTGTGAAATATTACTGATGGAATTTACAACACTGTGGAGTAGTACCAAGCGTTCGTGTACTTACAACGCAGTGGAGTAGTACTGATGTGAGTTACACCCAGAGGACTAAGTGATGAAGGGGTCCACACACAGTGGAATATCACTGCTGGAGTCACACACTGTGGAATATGGATGAAAGGTGTCTACACACGTGAATATTACTGGATGGAGTCACCACTGTGGAAATAGTGATGAAGGGGTCACACACTGAGGAATATACTGCTGGAGTCACACGACTGAGGGAGAAAATTTATGACGGTCACACACAGTGGGACAAATGCCCTGATTGAACAAGGCACACTGTGGGGTTGGTACTGAAAGTGTACCCACTCAGTGGTTGTTACTGATTAAATCGGCTTCACTGCGAGACTCGTACTGAAGGAGTGACATAATCTGCGGGTAAACTAGACGTAATTGGATACTAAAGGGGAGTACCGGATGGATGAAATGCGCCTGTGAGACCAATACTCATGGAGTGAACACACTGTGGATAGTACTGATAGAGTGAAACACTGCGAGGTCTGGTAAGGAAGGATTGACACACTGTGGCTAGCCCTGATTTACTAACCACCAGGACCTCACACTTACAATGTAGGTGTGTCTGTGGAGTGATCCACACTGTGAGCCTACAGATGTAGTGATACACTGTGGGCTAGTTTGATCGAGTGACGCACTGTGTTAAGTACTGATGTAGTAGGCAAACTGTGGTATAGACTACGGGCGTTACACTGTGGCATAGTAATGATGGACTGACACTGTGTGAACAGTGCTGATGGGCTCCTGGCACACTGTAGATAGTACTGATGGAGTGACATACATTCGAGTATTACTGATGATCTGACACACTGTGTGTGCAAAGTACAGATGGAGTGACACACTGTGGTGTGGTCCTGATGGAGCGACAGACGTTCGGTAGTACTTAAGGTGTGACGGCACTATCGGCCTCATACTGGACATACACACAGAAGGATAGTGGCTGATGATAACCACTGTGGGAGGTACGATGAAATGACACACTCGCGGATTGGTACTGATGAAATGACCAAATGTATGGCAAACACTGATGGAGTGACACTCTGTTGGGGTATTCCCTGATGGAGTGAACAAACCTCGGCGAGTACCATGGAGTTGGACACACTGAGGGTAGCACTGATGAAGACACAAAGACGTGGGGTAGAGCGATGGTATTACCACTTGGTTCTTTACTGATGGACTGACACTCAGGGGTTAGTAATTTAGGACTAGCACACTGGGTGGGGGCCATACTGATGTAGCTCATACATTGTGGTGGTAAATAGATGTAAATGACACAACCGGGTGTATTGATGGAGTGATACACTGAGGGGATATTCAATGGAGGGACACACTGGGGTAGTACTGATGGAGTGACATCAAACTGAAATTAGATGGAGTGACATCAAACATGAAATTAGAAATGCGTGCAACGAAGGTAAAACCGTTATAATGGGTGACTTCAATCTACAGATAGATTGGGTGAATCAAATTGGCAGGGGTGCTGAGGAAGAGGATTTCTTGGAATGTATGCGGGATAGTATTCAAAACCAACATGTGGAGGAACCAACGAGAGAGCAGGCTATTCTAGATTGGATATTGAGTAATCGGGAAAGGTAGTTAGCAGCTTGTTTTTACGTGGGCCCCTTTGCCCAAGAGTGACCATAATATGGTTGAAGTTCTTCCATTAGATGGAGAGTGAATTGTTTAATTCAGAAACACGTCCCTGAACTTAAAGAAAGGTAATCTTTGAAGGTATGAAGACGTGAATTGGCCAAGATGGACTGGCAATTGATTCTTGAAGGGTTGACGGTGTATATGCAATGGAAGGCATTTAAAAGACTGCATGGATAACTACAAACAATTGTTCACCCAGTATGGCAAAATAATAAATCAGGGAAGGTGGCGCAATCCGTGGATAACGAGGGAATCAGGGATAGTATCAAAGAAAAAGATGAAAAGCCATCAATACAAATTAGCCAGAATAAAGCAGCCTACCAGGGGACTGGGAGAAATTTCAAGAGACCAACAGAGGAGGACAAAGGGCTTAATTAGGAAAGGGAAAATGGAGTATGGAAAAAAGAAAACTGGCAGGAAACATAAAAACTGACTGCAAACGTTTTTTTATCGATATGTGAAGCGCAAAAAGATTAGTTAAAACAAATGTAGGTCCCTTGCAGTCAGAAACGGGTGAATTGATCATGGGAACAAGGACATGGCAGACCAATTGAATAACATACTTTTGGTTCTGTCTTCACTAAGGAAGATATAAAAATTTGCCGGAATTAGCAGGGGATCGATCCGCGGGTCAAATGAGATGGAGGAAATTAGTGAAATCCAGGTTAGCGGGGAAAGTGGTGTTAGTAAATTGAAATGGATTAAAGGCCGATAAAATCCCCAGGGCCAGATAGGCTGCATCCGAGGGTACTTAAGGAACTAGCCCCAGAAATAGCAGATGCCTTAGTAATAATTTTTCAAAACTCTTTAGATTCTGTAGTTCCCGAGGATTGGAGGGTAGCTAATGTAACCCCATTTTTAAAAAGGGAGGGAGAGAGAAAACGGGGAATTACAGACCAGTTAGTCTAACATCGGTAGTGGGGAAACTGCTAGAGTCAGTTGTTAAAGATGGGATAGCAGCGCATTTGGAAAGTGGTGAAATCATTGGACAAAGTCAGCATGGATTTATGAAGGGTAAATCATGTCTGACGAATCTTATTGATTTTTTGAGGATGTAACTAGTAGAGTGGATAAGGGAGAAGAAGTGGATATCTGGACTTTCAGAAGGCTTTCGACAAGGTCCCACACAAGAGATTGGTATACAAACTTAAAGCACACGGTATTGGCGGTTCAGTATTGATGTGCATAGAGAACTGGCTGCAGACAGGAAGCAAAGAGTAGGAGTGAACGGGTCCTTTTCAGGATGGGAGGCAGAGACGAGTGCGGTGCCGCAAGGCTCAGTGCTGGGACCCCAGCTATTTACAATATACATTAATAATTTGACGAGGGAATTAAATGCAACATCTCGAAGTTTGCAGATGACACGAAGCTGGGGGGCAGTGTTAGCTGTGAGGAGAATGCTAGGAGGCCTGCAGGATGACTTGGATAGGCTGGGTGAGAGGGGCAGAATGCATGGCAGATGCATTGGATACATGTGAGGGCAGCAGGAAGGTAGTATAATGGTGATCACATGTGAGGTTATCCACTTTTGTGGCAAAAACAGGAAGGTAGACTGATTATTTGAAGGTTGTAAATGATGTTTATGACCGATGCAGCGAAGTAGATGATTTGCAAGAAAAATGAAGGAGAATGCCAGTGAGAGACTTGGGAGTCATGGTACACCATCATTGAAAGTAGGCATGCAGGTGCAGCAGGCTGTGAAGAAAGCGAATGGTATGTTGGCATTTCATAGCAAAAGGATTTGAGTACAAGAGCAGGGAGGTTCTACTGCAGTTTGTACAGGGTCTTGGTGAGGCCACACGCTGGAGTATTGCGTACAGTTTTGGTCTCCTAATCTGAGGAAAGACATTCTTGCCATAGAGGGAGTACAGAGAAGGTTTCAGCAGACTGATTCCTGGGATGCAAGGACTTTCATATGAGGAAAGACTGGATAGACTCGGCTTGTACTCGCTGGAATTTAGAAGATTGAGGGGTGATCTCATAGAGACTTACAACATTCTTAAGGGGTTGAACAGGCTAGGTGCAGGAAGATTGTTATTTCCGATGTTGGGGAAGTCCAGGACAAGGGGTCACAGTTTAAGGATAAGGGAGAAGTCTTTTAGGACCGAGATGAGAAAATCGTTTTTCACACAGAGAGTGGTGAATCTGTGGAATTCTCTGCCACCGAAGGCAGTTGAGGCCAGTTCGTTGGCCATATTTAAGAGGGAGTTGGGTGTGGCCCTTGTGGCTGAAGGGATCAGGGGGTATGGAGCGAAGGCAGGTACAGGATACTGAGTTGGATGATCAGCCATGATCTTATTGAATGGCGTTGCAGGCTCGAAGGGCCGATGGCCTGCTCCTGCACCTAATTTCTATGTTTCTATGTGACACACTATGGTACGTTACTGATCGAGTGACACGTTGTGGGGAGGTACTCATGTAGAGTCACGCTGTGGAGTAGTACTAATGAAGTGATAAAATGCATGGTAGCAATAATGGCGTGACACACACTAGGGTAGTCATGATGGGGTTACAGACTTCGCCGTGGTACTGATGGTGTGACACACTGCGGCCTAGTACTGATGTAGTGATAACCTGTGAGGTAATTCTGATCAAGTAGTACTGTGGAGTAGTACTGATGGAGAGACACTTTGGAGTAATTTCTGACGGAATGACACACTGTGGAGTAGTACTGAAGGAGTGACATAATCTGTGGTAGTGCTTATAGTGACAGATGTTCATACCGTTTCACGGATTCATTCCTTTAGTCACTATCTTCTTCTTCTTGCGTTTGAGGCAACAGAAGTCCGCAGCAGGGTGATGCCATCCGGTTCGACATCCGTTGGTGCCCGCCCTAAAAAGGGCGCATGCTTCGGGTTGGCGCCAAGCTACGGCGCTGCTGCTGTCTCCGTTTGTTGTCGTTCGCCTGACTGAAGTCAGTTGACAGGGCTCACCACGGGGAGGTCGACAACATGAGCCCCTTAGTCACTATGATTGAAGACAGGTGTTCAGGAGATAATCGAAACCCACTCACGAGCTCTGCACGAGACATTCAAAGCCGTCTTTAAAACCAAAAGATAAATATTCTAAACACCGTCTCTTTATTAATAGAAACATAGAAACATAGAAATTAGGTGCAGGAGTAGGCCATTCAGCCCTTCGAGCCTGCACCGCCATTCAATATGATCATGGCTGATCATCCAACTCAGTATCCCGTACCTGCCTTCTCTCCATACCCTCTGATCCCCTTAGCCACAAGGGCCACATCCAACTCACTCTTAAATATAGCCAATGAACTGGCCTCAACTACCCTCTGTGGCAGAGAGTTCCAGAGACTCACCACTCTCTGTGTGAAAAAAGTCTTTCTACATCTCGGTCTTAAAGGATTTCCCCCTTATCCTTAAGCTGTGACCCCTTGTCCTGGACTTCCCCAACATCGGAACAATCTTCCTGCATCTAGCCATGTCCAACCCCTTAAGAATTTTGTAAGTTTTCTATAAGATCCCCTCTCAATCTCCTAAATTCCAAAAGAGTATAAACCGAGGTCTATCCAGTCCTTTACTTCAAAGACAGTCCTGACATCCCAGGAATCAGTCTGGTGAACCTTCTCTGCACTCCCTCTATGGCAATAATGCCCTTCCTCAGATTTGGAGACCAAAACTGTACGCAATACTCCAGGTGTGGTCTCACCAAGACCCTGTACAACTGAAGTAGAACCTCCCTGCTCCTGTACTCAAATCCTTTTGCTATGAAAGCTAACATACCATTCGCTTTTTTCACTGCCTGCTGCACCTGCATGCCTACATTCAATGACTGGTGTACCATGACACCCAGGTCTCGCTGCATCTCCCCTTTTCCTAATCGGCCACCATTGAAATAAATAGTCTGCTTTCCTGTTTTTGCCACCAAAGTGGGATAACCTCACATTTATCCACATTATACTGCATCTGCCAAACATTTGCCCACTCACCCAGCCTATCCAAGTCACCTTGCAGTCTCCTAGCATCCTCCTCACAGCGAACACTGCCCCCCAGCTTAGTGTCATCCGCAAACTTGGAGATATTGCCTTCAATTCCCTCATCCAGATCATTAATATATATTGTAAATAGCTGGGGTCCCCAGCACTGAGCCCTGCGGTACCCCACTAGTCACTGCCTGCCATTGTGAAAAGGACCCGTTTACTCCTACTTTTTGCTTCCTGTTTGCCAGCCAGTTCTCTATCCACATCAATACTGAACCCCTAATACCGTATGCTTTAAGTTTGTATACTAATCTCTTATGTGGGACCTTGTCGAAAGCCTTCTGGAAGTTCCAGATATACCACATCCACTGGTTTTCCCTTATCCACGCTACTAGTTACATCCTCGAAAAATTCCACAAGATTCGTCAGACATGATTTACCTTTCGTAAATCCATGCTGACTTTGTCCAATGATTTCACCACTTTCCAAATGTGCTGCTATCCCATCTTTAATAACGGACTCTAGCAGTTTCCCCACTACCGATGTTAGACTAACTGGTCTGTAATTCCCCGTTTTCTCTCTCCCTCCCTTCTTAAAAAGAGGGGTTACATTTGCTACCCGCCAATCCTCAGGAACTACTCCAAAATCTAAAGAGTTTTGAAAGAATTATCACTAATACATCCACTATTTCCTGAGCTACTTCCTTAAGTACTCTGGGATGCAGCCTATCCGGCCCTGGGGATTTATCGGCCTTTAATCTATTCAATTTACCCAACACCACTTCCCGACTGACCTGGATTTCACTCAATTCCTCCTTTGACCCACAGTCCCCTACTATTTCCGGCAGATTATTTATGTCTTCCTTAGTGAAGACGGAACCAAAGTAGTTATTCAATTGGTCCGCCATATCCTTGTTCCCCATGATCAACTCACCTGTTTCTGACTGCAAGGGACCTACATTTGTTTTAACTAACCTCTTTCTCTTCACATATCTATAAAAACTTTTGCAGTCAGTTTTTATGTTCCCTGCCAGTTTTCTTTCATAATCTATTTTTCCTTTCCTAATTAAGCCCTTTGTCCTCATCTGCTGGTCTCTGAATTTCTCCCAGTCCTCTGGTATGCTGCTTTTTCTGGCTACTTTGTACGCATCATCCTTTGCTTTGATACTATCCCTGATTTCCCTTGTTATCCACGGATGCACTACCTTCCCCGATTTATTCTTTTGCCAAACTGGGATGAACAATTTTTGTAGTTCATCCATGCAGTCTTTAAATGTCTTCCATTGTATATCCACCGTCAACCCTTTTAGAATTAATTGCCAGTCAATCTTGGCCAATTCACGTCTCATACCCTCAAGTTACCTTTCTTTAAGTTCAGAACCATTGTTTCTGAATTAACAATGTCACACTCTCCATCCTAATGAAGAACTCAACCATATTATGGTCACTCTTGCCCAAGGCGGCACGTACAACATGACGGCTAACTACCACCCCTTCCTCATTACTCAAAACCCAGTCTAAAATAGCCTGCTCTCTCGTTGGTTCCTCTACATGTTGATTTAGATAACTATCCCGCATACATTCCAAAAAATCCTCTTCCTCAGCCCCCTGCCATTTGATTAACCCAATCTATATGTAGATTGAAGTCACCCATTATAACTGTTTTGCCTTTGTCGCACGCATTTCTAATTTCCTGTTTGATACCATCCCCAACTTCTCTGCTACTGTTAGGTGGCCTGTACACAACACCCACAAGCGTTTTCTGCCCCTTAGTGTTTTGTAGCTCTACCCATACCGATTCCACATCCTCCAAGCTAATGTCCTTCCTTTCCATTGCGTTAATCTCCTCTCTAACCAGCAACGCTACCCCACCTCCTTTTCCATTCTCTCTATCCCTCCTGAATATTGAATATCCCTGGATGTTCAGCTCCCAGCCTACGTCACCCTGGAGCCATGTCTCCGTGATCCCAACTATATCATAATCATTAATATCTATCTGCACGTTTAACTCGTCCACCTTATTACGAATACTCCTTGCATTGAGACACAAAGCCTTCAGGCTTGTCTTTACAACGCACTTACCCCTTATACAATTTTGCTGAAAAGTGGCCCTTTTTGATTTTTGCCCTGGTTTTGTCTGCCTGCCACTTTTACTTTTCACCTTGCTACCTATTGCTTCTACCCTCATTTTACACCCACCTGCCTCTCTGCTCTTGTACCCATCCCCCTGCCACATTAGTTTAAATCCTCCCCGACAGCACTAGCAAAACACTGCCCCAAGAACATTGGTTCCATTCCATTCCAGGTGCAAACCGTCCTGTTTGTACCGGTCCCACCTCCCCCAGAACTGGTCCAAGTGCCCTAAAAATTTGAATCCCTCCCCCTTGCACCACTTTTCAAGCCACGTATTCATTTGCAATATCCTCCCTATTTCTACTCTGACTGGCCCGTGGTACTGGTAGTAATCCGGAGATTACTACCTTTGAGGTCCTACTTTTAAGTTTTATCTCCTAGCTCCCTAAATTCACCTTGTAGGACCTCATCCCTTTTTTTACCTATATCGTTGGTGCCAACATGTACCACGACAAGTGGCTGTTCACCGTCCCCCTCCAGAATGTTCTGCAGCCGTTCAGTGACATCCCTGACCTTTGCACCAGGGAGGCAACATACCATCCTGGAGTCTCGTTTGCGGCCGCAGAAACGCCTATCTATTCCCCTGACAATTGAATCCCCTATTACTATTGCCCTTCCCCTCTTTTTTTTCCCCCCTCATGTGCTGCAGAGCCACCCATGGTGCCATGAACTTGGCTGCTGCTGCATTCCCCTGATGAGCCATCTCCCTCAACAGTATCCAAAATGGTATACCTGTTTAGGAGGGAGATGACCGCAGGGGACTCCTGCACTACCTGCCTACTGCTTTGCTGGCTATTGGCCACCCGTTCCCTTTCTGTCCTCCCTACCTTTTGCCTGCGGTGTGACCAACTCACTGTACGTGCTATCCACGACTTTCTCCGCATCGTGGATGCTCCAGTATGAATCCAGCCGCAGTTCCAATCGTTCAATGCGGTCTGCCAGGAGCTGCAGCTGGACACACTTCCTGCAAACGTAGTCACCAGGAACACCGACCATCTCCCTGATCTCCCACATGTTGCAGGCTGAACAAACCACGGGGCCAATCTCTACTGCCATACCTTACTCCCAAATTACTCTGTATTAAATATAAAAAAAACACAAAAACTTATCCTTTAAACTTTACTACTAAATACTTAATAGTTTATTTATTGTAGTAGTAAAAACAGTAAGCTATTCATCCAAACTTCTTCTTGCATAGGTCTGTTTTGATCTTACACGTGGTGAAACTCGTGCATGGTCGAAAGCTGTGACCTCTCCCCCATGCTTCTTCAAACTAAAGTAAAACCTCTAGCGAGTCTGCGGAAGATCCCAGCCGCAACCCCGACTCAGACTACGTATAAGTCCCACCCACATAATTACAGGCAGATAAAATGTAAAGGTAACAGGTTATAGTAATAACATACTGAGTTATGCTAAATGGCTACTACAGTACTGATGTGGTAATATATTGTGGGATAGAACTGATAGGGTGATACACTGTGGGGATGTACTGATGGAGTGATACACTGTGGGGTAGTACTGATGGAGTGATGCACTGTGGGGGAATACTGATGGAGTGATACACTGTGGGGTAGTACTGATGGAGTGATACACAGTGGGGTAATACCGATGGAATGATACATTGTGGGGTAATACTGATGGAGTGATACACTGTGGGGTAGTACTAATGGAGTGATACACTGTGGAGTAGTACTAATGGAGTGATACACTGTGGTGTAATACTGATGGAGTGATACACTGTGGGGTAGTACTGATGGAGTGATACACTGTGGGGTTGTGAATGTGCAGGGATTTGGATACTTTGGAAAATGGCAAGTATCTGTGAGAGAATGGGCTTCACTGATAATCACATCACTTTGCAAGGTGCTACAGACCTATGTGAGCCAGCTGGCTCCACAAAGTCTGTAACTCTGAAGAAGCTCCAGGAAGCTTCTGCCCATGTGACCCAACTGTTGCCACTATTTCTGCGCTCTTAAAGAGGTGTCTGGTATGTTTCGGTGCAAAGACGCTGAATGCATGTTTATGATTGGTTAGGGGAGTTTTATGTTTCTACTTTGTTTCACTGTGTTCCCGCTGGTACCTGTGATTGGTCCAGAAGGGTGGCCTGCACATGGATGTACAGGTGTACTGATCGGCGATTGGGCAAATTAGTTACCTCCCCAGGTATGTTCGCGTCTGTAATTGGCTTGTAGGGTTGCCTCCCCCTGTACTTTCGCGCCTTTTGTTTATAGGGGTATAAAACGGTGATATTTCCTTTGGGGCGTATCGATTGTATTTCCTTCTGTTCTGTTTACGCGAGGCTGCTGGGGGCTCGAGTGAGTGGATCCGAGGCCGGTCCCGTGGTACACCTCACAAATAAACAAGGGTTTGGATTGTCGTGTTCGTCTCAGTGATTGGTTGAACCAGAGAGTTTTAGATCCATAATCAACATTGTGGTATCGATGGAGTGATGCACTGTGGGGTAGTACTGATGGAGTGATACACTGTGGGGTAGAACTGATGGTGTGATACACTGTGGGGTAGAACTGATGGAGTGATACACTGTGGGGTAGTACTGATGGAGTGATACACTGTGGGGTAGAACTGATGGAGTGATACTCCCTGTGACTGTACACCTGGAAAATAGGTACTCGGGTTTGAGTACGATTGGAGGGGACAGCCTACTCTGGGGGCAGCAGCAGCGGCCGGGTCTCCGGCACAGAGACCGGCCCTGATGCTCAGAAGCGTAGCAAAAAGAGGAGGGCAATTGTAATAGGGGACTCTATAGTTAGGGGGTCGGATGGGCGATTCTGTGGACGCAGTCGGGAGACCCGGATGGTAGTTTGCCTCCCTGGTGCCAGGGTCTCGCACGTGTTGGAACGTGCCCAAAAGATTCTGAAAAGGGAGGGAGAGGAGCCTGATGTTGTGGTACACATAGGTACCAATGACATAGGCAGAAAAAGAGACGAGGTCCTGAAGGGAGAATTTAGGGAGTTGGGGGGAAAGTTAAGGAGAAGGACCAAAAGGGTAACGATTTCAGGATTACTGCCTGTGCCGCGTGACAGTGAGAGTAGGAATGGAATGAGGTGGAGGATAAATGCGGGTCTGAGGGACTGGTGCAGTTGGCAGGGATTCAAGTTTCTTGATCACTGGGACCTCTTTTGGGGAAGGCATGATCTGTACAAAAAGGACGGGTTGCACTTGAACCCGAGGGGGACCAACATCCTGGCAGGGAGATTTGCAAAGGCTACTGGGGAGACTTTAAACTAGAAAGGCTGGGGGAGGGACTCGGGTAGAGGGGGCTAGGGGACAGGGTGTGGGGCAAGAGGCAGAGAAGGGAAGCACTCGGACCCAAAATGTGGGCGAGAAAGAGGAAAAAGATAATAGACAGATAATAAGGGATGGTGGGTTTCTAAAAATGTGTATATTTTAATGCTAGGAGCATTGTAAGAAAGGTGGATGAACTTAGAGCCTGGATTGACACCTGGAAATATGATGTTGTGGCAATCAGTGAAACATGGTTGCAGGAGAGCTGTAATTGGAAACTAAATATTCCAGGATTTCGTTGCTTCAGGTGTGATAGAATTGGAGGGACCAGAGGTGGAGGTGTTGCATTGCTTGTCAGAGAGGATATTACAGCAGTGCTTTGGCAGGATAGATTAGAGGGCTCGTCTAGGGAGGCTATTTGGGTGGAACTGAGAAGTGGGAACGGTGTAGCAACACTTTTAGGGGTGTATTTTAGACCGCCAAATGGGGAGCGAGAATTGGAAGAGCAAATATGTAAGGAGATAGCAGATATTATTAGTAAGCACAAGGTAGTGATTGTGGGAGATTTCAATTTTACAAAAATAGACTGGGAAACACATTATGTAAATGGGCAGGATGGTTTGGAGTTTGTAAAATGTGTGCAGGATAGTTTTTTGCAGCAGTACATAGATATATCGATCAGAGAAGGGGCAATGCTGGACCTCCTGTTAGGAAATGAGGCAGGTCAGGTGATGGAGGTATGCGTTGGTGAGCACTTCGGGACCAGTGATCACAATACCATTAGTTTCAATATAAGTATGGAGAGAGTCAGAACTGGACCTAGGGTCGAGATTTTTGATTGGAGAAAGGCTAACTTTGAGGGAATGCGTAAGGATTTAAAAGGAGTGAATTGGGACACTTTGCTTTATGGGAAGAATGTAGAAGAGAAATGGAGGACATTTAAAGGGGAAATTGTAAGAGTACAGAATCTTTATGTCCCTGTTAGGTTGAAAGGAAATAGTAAAAATTGGAAAGAGCCATGGTTTTCAAGGGAAATTGGACACTTGTTTCGAAAAAAGAGAGATATCTACAATAATTATAGGAGGCATGGAGTAAATGAGGTGCTAGAGGAGTATAAAGAATGTAAAAAGGAATCATAAGAAATAAATTAGGAAGGCTAAAAGAAGATATGAGGTTGCTTTGGCAAGAAAGGTGAAAGTAAATCCAAAGGGTTTCTACAGCTATATTAATAGCAAAAGGATAACGAGGGATAAAATTGGACCATTAGAGAGCCAGAATGGACAGCTATCTGCAGAGCCAAAAGAGATGGGGGAGATATTCAACAATTTTCTTCGGTATTCACCAAGGAGAAGGATATTGAACTCTGTGAGGTAAGGGAAAAAAGTAAACTATGAGATTCAAAGAGGAGGAAGTACTGACACTTTTGAAAAATATAAAAGTGGATAAGTCTCCAGGTCCTGACAGGATATTCCCTAGGACATTGAGAGATGTTAGTGCAGAAATAGCAGGAGCTATGAAAGAAATATTTCAAATGTCATTAGAAACGGGAATAGTGTCGGAGGATTGGCGTACTGCGCATGTTGTTCCATTGTTTAAAAGATGGATTCAACAGTGGCTGAATGGGAGATGTCAGAGAGTAATGGTGGATGGCTGTTTGTCAGGTTGGAAGCCGGTGACCAGTGGGGTGCCTCAGGGATCTGTGTTGGGTCCACTGTTGTTTGTCATGTACATCAATGATCTGGATGATGGGGTGGAAAATTGGATAAGTAAGTATGCAGATGATACTAAGATAGGTGGTGGTGTGGATAATGAAGTAGATTTTAAAGTCTACAGAGAGATTTGGGCCATTTGGACTGAAAGATGGCAGATGGAGTTTAATGCTGATAAGTGTGAAGTGCTACATCTTGGCAGGACAAATCAAATAGGACGTACATGGTAAATGGTAGGGAATTGAGGAATGCTGTGGAACAGAGAGATCTAGGATAACTGTGCATAGTTCCCTGAAGGTGGAATCGCATGTAGATAGGGTGGTAAAGAAAGCCTTTGGTGTGCTGGCCTATATAAATCAGAGCATTGAATATAGGAGTAGGGAAGTAATGTTAAAATTGTACAAGGCATTGGTAAGACCAATTCTGGAGTATGGTGTACAATTTTGGTCGCCTAATTATAGGAAGGATGTCAACAAAATAGAGAGTGTATAGAGGAGATTTACTAGAATGTTGCCTGGGTTCCAGCAACTATGTCACAGAGAAAGGTTGAACAAGTTAGGTCTTTATTCTTTGGAGCGCAGAAGGTTAAGGGGTGACTTGATTGAGGTCTTTAAAATGATGAAAGGGATAGACAGAGTTGACGTGGATACGCTTTTCCCATTGAGGGTAGGGAAGATTCAAACAAGAGGGCATGACATGAGAATTAAGGGACAGAAGTTTAGGGGTAACGTGAGAGAGAAGTTCTTTACTCAGAGGGTGGTGGCTGTGTGGAATGAGCTTCCAACAGAAGTGGTGGAGCCAGGATCGATTTTAACATTTAAAAGTAAAGTGGATAGGTATATGGACGGGAAGGGAATGGAGGGGTATGGTCTGAGTGCAGGTAGGTGGGACTAGGGGAAAAAAATTGGGCGGCACGGACTGGAAGGGCCGAGAGGGCCTGTTTCCGTGCTGTAATCGTTACATGGTTATATGGTTATATGGTTATATGATACACTGTGGGGTAATACTGATGGAGTCATACACTGTGGGGTAGTAATGATGGAGTGATGCACTGTGGGGTAATACTGATGGAGTGATACACTGTGGGGTAGTACTGATGGAAAGATACACTGTTTGGGTAAGGCTGATCGAGTGACGCAATGTGGGGTCCATGGGCGGAAACCGCTTTCAATACATGGGGGGACACCATTTATTGATGCCGCATACACACACACACACACACACACGCGCGCGCGCGAAGCATCAGCGGTGGGCCTTGTGGATGGTAATATCGGGAGCTGACCTGGTTGGTGACCGACTCCGATCTCCAGCAACAGCAGCTTCGTCCGCGCCGAATCGTGGAGCTTCAATCAGCCTATTCACGGGGCC
Source organism: Okamejei kenojei (assembly GCA_035221665.1). Taxonomy (NCBI): domain Eukaryota; kingdom Metazoa; phylum Chordata; class Chondrichthyes; order Rajiformes; family Rajidae; genus Okamejei; species Okamejei kenojei. Next base: position 94,471 of record JAVHYY010000482.1, on the reverse strand, counting down.
TTTCATCGCACGGCGCGGCTAAAAATCGGCCGCGAGATTTTTCCCACGCCCGGCGGGGGCTTCAACATCCGGAACCTCGATCCCTTCGATGCAACAATTTGACGGTGGGGCGATGAAAGGCCCCGCGAACGGGCCGATTCATGCTCCGCTCTATCATCTCCTTCCTCCAATCAACGCGCCCTATGCTCAGTCCCACCCCCCTACATGCGCCTCTGACGGACAACACCCTCCCCCACTCATCGCGCTGAATCGTCATATCCCACCGCCCACTGCCTGTTGACTGGTGTCTCTTTCGTCCAATCGGCGCCCTCGATCGTCAGTCCCACCCCCAATGTCTCGATGAAAGCAGAGATTGGTAATAGATTTTTTACACCGAATTTAAAAACCCGGATTACAAAACATGGGGGGGGGGGGGGTTGTCCCCCACCTCTCAAAACACGGAGGACATGTCCCCTGTCACCCCCTCCCGGGATTTCCGCCCATGGGCACAGGGAGAGGAGGGGCAGCGGGAGGGGAGGGGCAGAGGGAGGGTAGCGACTGAGGGAGGGGCAGAGGAGAGGGGCAGAGGGAGGGGAAGAGGGAGGGGCAAAGGGGGAGGGTGAAAGAGGGGAATGTATTTCTTTGATTATCGGCTTTTTTCCATATCTTCCAATTATTTTTACCGTAACATCCGTATCACTTGTTCCCCTCTCCTCTCACTCTCAGTCTGAAGAAGGGTATCGAGCCGAAACATCACCCATTGCTCTTCCCCCGAGATGCTGCCTGACCCGCTTAGTTACTCCAGCTTTATTCGCCTTGCATTAAACCAGCATTAACAATTTCTTCCCACACAAAAAAACAAAAACAAAAAAAAACATGTGCTCATCTGCTGTCTCTGCATCCAATCCACAACTACCCTTATTTTTTTTTCCGATTCAAACCCTTACCTCAAACAAATTAATTTCTGCTTCAGTTCTCCGACCAACAGTTGACATTCCGAGCAGTGTTCCAGGGAGAAAACCGGCATTTCCGGTTTCTCCTTTACCCGCGACTCAGACCCTCAACACACTAAGGATCCATAGCCGATGCAACTGAACCATCGCCCAATCGCCAGTAAAAATTGTGTATTTGAAATTAAAAAACTTCAGAGAAATCGCAGTCAGCTCCGTCCAAGACAAAACGAGCGATAGCGCGGATCAACATTGTCGCCTTCTCACCCGCGTCCCCGGTGGCCAGACGTCGGCCACAGAAGGGATAAAAAAAGGACTCAGTCCTTTGTGAGTCGTGGAGGACAATGATACAACGGACACAGGTTTATCCAGTGGGGCGTCTCCATAAAGGATCACTGCCCACACACTGGGCAATGAAGTCGCGGAAACATTGTCACCGCTCCGGACTGTGAATCAGTCTTCCCCAGTTTCAATGGCAATCACTGCTTTGCGCGGGACTTGCAGCAGTAGGTAAACAACACCGCAGCCTTCTGTCCACAGAAAGGAAACCAGCACCGACCCTCCCAGTAAACTGTCCCCGTCTCTATTGGCAAGCGCCGCCTCGGCCAGAGAGTTGGGGGCGGGCGCGGAGTACACCTGGGCTCACGACAAAGCCAGTTATACACCGAGCTGCAGAACAAGGGGAGCAGGGAACAGCACAGCACATAAACAGATGCTCGGAACAAAGAATTGCAGACGCTGATTAACACACACAAGGACACTGGGAACCAAAGAATACGATTCGCATAATCCCCAAACCGAAACCTTGGATGATCAGTGAGCTCCACTCCCAGGTGAATCTCAAGTCTCAAGAAGGGTCTCGACCCGAAACGTCACTACTCCTTCCCTCCGTAGATGCTGCCTCGCCCGCTGCGTTTATCCAGCATTTTTGTCTACCTTCAAGTTTACTTTTGTTCACTTTAGAGATACAACCGGGAAACAGGCCCTTCGGCCCACCGTGTCCGCGCTGACGAGCGATCCCCGTAAAAATAACACTATCATACAAACACCAGGAACAATTTACTATTCTATTAAACTAATTTATCTACAAACTTGTTCTGTGCGACTTTGGAGTGTGGGATGAAATCGGAGCAGCTGGACAAAATCCACGCTGGTCACGGGGAGAACATGTCAACTCTTAACGGACTGCACCCGAAGTCAGGATGGAACCCAGGTCTCTGGTGCTGCAAGGCCGTAACTCTACCGCTGCGCCACCGTGCCGTCACAAGCCTGCAGCGTTCACGTCAGTCTATGGCGTGCGGCACGGGAAATCTATCTATGACCGTCGCAGAGCCATTAAAGATGCCAAGAGGGAATTCCGGACCAAGCTGGAGACCCGAGGCAATGAGACGGATACCCGCAGATTGTGGCAATGTTTACCCGCTGGAACGGGCTACAAAGCGAAGGCGGGCAACATCGATGGCACCGATGGGTCCCTCGCCGAGGAGCTGAATGCATTTTCCGCCCGCTTTGAATAGAATGTCTGGAAGAATATTTCCCTCTCCATCAGTCTCGGGTTCACCTGTACCAACGGTTACTGTGGCAGGCTATCCTGAGAGTGAATCTGTGGAGAGCTACTGGCTCGGATGCAGCCCCTTGACTCATGTACACTCAGAACTGTGCGGCCACATTCGGCAAAAAGCCACATCTACAGTCTGCATATAACAACTCGGTGGTGGGCGGATCATGAACACTGACGAGACGGAGCACAAGAGGAAGACGGGGAGCTGAGCAACATGGTGGGTGTCAGGAGATCACCCTCTCACTCAAAGCCATCAAGGTGAAGGAACTAGTTACTGTCTTCCGGAATCTTGATGGAGTACCCTGCCCCAATCTGCACCTATGGGGCGAAAGTGGAAATGGTTGAGAACTTGAAATTCCATGGCAGTAATATCAACAAAAGATCTGTCGGGCACCGACCATATTGAAGCGTCAGCCACAAAAGCACATCAAAAGGAAGCTGAGGTATTTCGGCTTGTCACCAATTATTCATACACACTTCAGGCGTCCGTGCTGGACCCATTACTGTTTGTCATCTATATCAAGGATTTGGATGAGGACGTATACATCCTTAATAAGTTTGCCGGTGTCACCATGGTTGGTAGTATTGTCGATAGCGAAGATGGTTGTTAAGAATGACAGAAGGATCTTGAGCAGTTGAGCAGGTGGGCTGAGGAGTTGTGTTGGATTTAATGCTGATAATTGTTAAGTTTTGCATTTTGGGATGTCAAACCAGCGCAGGATTTACATAATGAATTGTTGGAGTCAGACAGTGTTGTAGTGAAGAGGGTTCCAACATTGCAGGTACTAATTGTAGCTCCTTGAATGTGGCGTCACAAGTAGATAGACTGGTCAAGAAGGCTTTTGGCACATGGGCCATCATCAATCATAGTATTGAATATAGATGTGGGGAGGTCAGATTATACGTGTACAAGGTATTGGTGAGGCCTGACAGAGTATTGAGTCCAGCTTTGCTCATCCTGTTGGTGGAAAGATAGTGTCAAGCTGGAAGGGGTACATAAGAGATCTACTGGGATGTCGCCAGGACTTGAGTGGCTGAGCGAAAAGGGGCAGTTTAGGAGGCTAGGGCTTTATTTATTGGAGCACGGAAGGACGTGTATACACGACCACGAGATGAAAATATAGGGTAAATACACAAACTTTGAAACAGGGTAGGGGAATCGGGAACAATGGTACATGATTCAAGGCGCGGGTTGAGAGATTTAATAGGAACCTGAGCGGCAAATTGTTTAAACAAAACATGGCTGGTGTGTGGATCGATGTAGGAGGAGGGGGTGCGGCAGGTGCTACCGCACTGTATAAGGCACTTTTAGACAGGGACATAAACAGGTTAGGTTTAGAAGGACATTTGCCTAATCTGGTGAATGGGTCCAGCGGCGATGTTACATCCTATCCGCTCTCGGCGCCTTCCCTTTGCACTTGTCCAACAATTAATTTGTTTTTAACAGCCATTAAACACCTTCTCTTTCACATCAACATCGTCTCCAATCTTCATCGACTCCTGTCTTCATCATATTACGAACATTACCGCTCGGGACATGGTTGTTACTCACCGCAGATCATTAGGTTTGGTTAGCTTAGGTAAGGTCTGTTACTGTCAAGGGAACTGGGGTACAGTGGAAATCTTTGTTTTGCATGTTATTCAAAGTGTTCAGATACATCATATGTTGATGCAAACAAACTTGTACATAGAACAAAGATGAAGATACAGAATGTAGACTTTAATTCATGAGTTAGAATATCATGTTGAATATCGTTCTTGATTCTTATCAAAAGCCTGATTTATCCGTAAATGTGTCAGAATGAACAACATCTGCGCAAACCGCATTGCGTAATTCCGGTCTATCTTTGTCCGAAGAAACGGACATTCTCAGTTGTAGAATTAGAGCTTTTTGTAAAAACACAAAAGATGCATTCAAGCAGATGCAGAATCCTTATTTAACTGTTCTAAAGTGCGCAGCTCGAGCGACAGATGATGCAATACTTATCTCACCTTTGAGACCTCCCACTGCCTTGGCGGAGTTGTAAGCAATTAAGATGCGAGGCACATTAGGTTTCAGGCACAGGTTCAGGATTAAGATTATTATTGCGAAATATAACGAGGTACAGTGAAAACAACTGTGTTTGCATGTAATCCAGGCAGAACAGATATTCCGACCATTGGGACAATCATTTCAAACTCACGTATAACAGATAGAGGAAAGGAGACGATTCAGAGAGCAGAATACAGTTTCAGCGATGTAGCGTATCAGCTCCAGAGACAAGTCCAATGTCATCAATTGGGAAATGTGAAATAAACAGCATAATAGCTTAAAAATTACCCTTAAGAAGCCCGATAACGGACGAGAAGAAGCTACTGGTGGTGCGCGCTTACACGCGTGTGCACTTTCTGTGGACTGGAGCATGGAGAACAAGGAATGGTCGGGGTGAAACAGGTCTTTGTCAATGTGGCTGCTTTTCCGAGGCAGAGTAAAGTGTAGATTGTGTCAGTGGTGAGAAGTCTGGTCTGTGTGACGGACAGGCCTACATCTACAAATCTCCCCAATTGCTTGTGTTCCTAGGCAGAGATTTTCTCAAAACAAGCTGTGGTGGAACCCAACATTATGCTTTCTATGCTGCATCGACAGAAGTTTGGAACAGTCACTGGAGACATGACGAGATTTATTTGTCTCCTCGGGATATAAAGGCGTTAGTCTGCATGCTGGATTGTTGCATCTATGTGGGTGATCCACGGCTGACCTTTGATAGTATTAACACCAAGGGAAAGCTGTCATCTATGTGCGCTTCTTCGCCATTGATGCTGATTGGTCATGTCCTGCACCATGTTTCCTGAAGTCAATAACTAGCTCCTTCGTCTTGCTGACATTGAGCTAAAGATTATTGTCCGGACACCATGTATCTTAGTTCATTATCACCTTCCTGTACTCAATATTGCAATTATTCCTCATTTGACCCACCACAGTGGGTTTGTGCGTAAACCTGTAGATATGATTAGAGCTAAATTTATCCGCACAGTCGAGAGTGTAAAGGGAGAATATTAGGGTAGAGATGTATTATGAAGGAGATGCTGTCCCCGATCCTCATTGACTGAGGTCCGTGGGCATTGGAGCCTAGGAAGCAGTGACAGAGGAAGAGGAGATTCCGAGATCCCGTGGTTTGGAGATAACATCCACCCCTTCCCCAGCTGACACAGGTGCACACCGTCACACGCACAATGCCAAGATCAAATCTGTGTGGAATTCAATATCATAATTACAAACTGTTCTTGGTTTTATATTCATTTCCATCCAGGTCACATCAGTGTTCATTTCATTTCCCTATTTGACACAGATATGTTCACCCCAACCATGTTTGTATTTCATAAATTGTCATCCTCATTTTGTGGGGTTGATAATACTGTCTATTCAAATATATATGCGAGAATATATTACATCTGACCTCATGTCACTCCAAGGTGAATTCTTATTCTGAACAATGATCATAACGTCATAATCCATATGCGGGATGTAATTCTTTCAAATCGATCTTGCAAAGGCCTCGCAGAAGTCTCGATGTCGGGGTCAATACATTCACTTGTTATTCTTACCAACTGCGCTGAATGGATGACCTGATCAATTGTTCGCCGTTTGAGAACCACTTGATGCGACGGATACGTCTCGAATTCAATTTCTGCCACGAGTCGAAGGTAATTATCGCTTCCTTAAAAAAGATAGTGCCAGGGCATAATATTCTGCAGACTAAGTGCTGGTAGATGGGATTTAGTAATTGGACAGCATACACACAGACAGTTTTGCGGCCTATTTCTCTGCTGTGTGACTGAATGACTATCGGTCCAGTGTGTTCACGTTTCCCCACACGTGGTATCACCGTCAGTATTTATAGCAGGGTACACCACTATTCCCTTGTATGGGTATCTCGGCAGTTGCTTTGGGTCGCCACGTTTGGTTACTTCTGTTGAGTAATAATTGTCAGGCAGCAACTGATTCTGCAGCAATGTTGAGGTGAGCTGACGAGCCTGTTTACACTCTCGTCCAGAGCGCGGTGCAACGCCAATGGTTGCCTGGGTGTGCTTTGCGAAACAGTAACACAGCGTGCATTCGGTTAGACAAGATCGGAGCTTTGATACGGTCTTTCATTTCAGACATTAGATATGTTGTCCTCTCAAGAGGAAGTCTTCCGAATCACCTGGGTTTATGCTTATTTCCCGTTTTATTTGTACATCAACTGCGGTCCGCAATACAGTATTAGAATTTTACTCTATTCTGTCTCCTACCCCCACACCTAATCATCGGGTTTGAGTACGGGTTTGAGTACGATTGGAGGGGACAGCCTAGCTGGGGGCACCCACAGCGGCCGGGCCTCCGGCACAGAGACCGGCCCTGATGCTCAGAAGGGTAGCAAAAAGAGGAGGGCAATTGTAATAGGAGACTCTATAGTTAGGGGGTCGGATAGGCGATTCTGTAGACGCAGTCGGGAGACCAGGATGGCAGTTTGCCTCCCTGGTGCCAGGGTCTCGCATGTGTCAGAACGTGTCCAAAAGATTCTGATAAGGGAGGGAGAGGAGCCTGATGTTGTGGTACACATAGGTACCAATGACATAGGCAGAATAAGTGACGAGGTCCTGAAGGGAGAATTTAGGGAGTTGGGGGGAAAGTTAAGGAGAAGGACCAAAAGGGTAACGATTTCAGGATTACTGCTTGTGCCGCGTGACAGTGGGAGTAGGAATGAAATGAGGTGGAGGATAAATGCGTGGCTGAGGGACTGGTGCAGTGGGCAGGAATTCAAGTTTCTTGATCACTGGGACCTCTTTTGGGGAAGGCATGATCTGTACAAAAAGGACGGGTTGCACTTGAGCCCGAGGGGGACCAATATCCTGGCAGGGAGATTTGAAAAGGCTACTGGGGAGACTTTAAACTAGAAAGGCTGGGGGGAGGGACTCGGGTAGAGGGGGCTAGGGGTCAGGGTGTGGGGCAAGAGGCAGAGAAGGGAAGCACTCGGATCCAAAATGTAGGCGAGAAAGATGAAAAAGATAATAGACCGAGAATAAGGGATGGTGGGTTTCTAAAATGTGTATATTTTAATGCTAGGAGCATTGTAAGAAAGGTGGACGAACTTAGAGCCTGGATTGACACCTGGAAATATGATGTTGTGGCAATCAGTGAAACATGGTTGCAGGAGGGCTGTGATTGGAAACTAAATATTCCAGGATTTCGTTGCTTCAGGTGTGATAGAATTGGAGGGACCAGAGGGGGAGGTGTTGCATTGCTTGTCAGAAAAGATATTACAGCAGTGCTTTGGCAGGATAGATTAGAGGGCTCGTCTAGGGAGGCTATTTGGTTGGAACTGAGAAGTGGGAACGGTGTAGCAACACTTTTAGGGGTGTATTATAGACCGCCAAATAGGGAGCGTGAATTGGAAGAGCAAATATGTAAGGAGATAGCAGATATTAGTAGTAAGCACAAGGTAGTGATTGTGGGAGATTTCAATTTTCCAAAAATAGACTGGGAAACACATTCTGTAAATGGGCTGGATGGTTTGAAGTTTGTAAAATGTGTGCAGGATAGTTTTTTGCAGCAGTACATAGAGGTATTGACCAGAGAAGGGGCAGTGCTGGACCTCCTGTTAGGAAATGAGGCAGGTCAGGTGACGGAGGTATGCGTTGGTGAGCACTTCGGGACCAGTGATCACAATACCATTAGTTTCAATATAATTATGGAGAGAGCAAGAACTGGACCTAGGGTAGAGATTATTGATTGGAGAAAGGCTAACTTTGAGGGAATGCGTAAGGATTTTAAAGGAGTGAATTGGGACACTTTGTTTCATGGGAAGGATGTAGAAGAGAAATGGAGGACATTTAAAGGGGAAATTGTAAGAGTACAGAATCTTTATGTCCCTGTTAGGTTGAAAGGAAATAGTAAAAATTGGAAAGAGCCATGGTTTTCAAGGGAAATTGGACACTTGTTTCGAAAAAAGAGAGATATCTACAATAATTATAGGAGGCATGGAGTAAATGAGGTGCTAGAGGAGTATAACGAAAGTTAAAAGAATCTTAAGAAAGAAATTAGGAAGGCTAAAAGAAGATATGAGGTTGCTTTGGCAAGAAAGGTGAAAGTAAACCCAAAGGGTTTCTACAGCTATATTAATAGCAAAAGGATAACGAGGGATAAAATTGGACCATTAGAGAACCAGAATGGACAGCTATCTGCAGAGCCAAAAGAGATGGGGGAGATATTGAACAATTTCTTTTCTTCGGTATTCACCAAGGAGAAGGATATTGAACTCGGTGAGTTAAGGGGAAAGAGTAGAGTAGCTATGGAAACTATGAGATTCAAAGAGGAGGAAGTACTGCACTTTTGAAAAATATAAAAGTGGATAAGTCTCCAGGTCCTGACAGGATATTCCCTAGGACATTGAGGGAAGTTAGTGTAGAAATAGCAGGAGCTATGACAGAAATATTTCAAATGTCATTAGAAACGGGAATAGTGCCGGAGGATTGGCGTACTGCGCATGTTGTTCCATTGTTTGAAAAGGGTTCAAAGAATAAACCTAGCAATTATAGACCTATTAGTTTGACGTCAGTGGTGGGCAAATTAATGGAAAGGATACTTAGAGATAATATATATAAGCATCTGGATAAACAGGGTCTGATCAGGAACAGTCAACATGGATTTGTGCCTGGAAGGTCATGTTTGACTAACCTTCTTGATTTTTTTGAAGCGGTAACTAGGGAAATTGATGAGGGTAAAGCAGTGGATGTTGTCTATATGGATTTCAGTAAGGCCTTTGACAAGGTTCCCCATGGAAGGTTGGTTAAGAAGGTTCAATCTTAGGGTGTTAATGGCGGAGTAGCAAGATGGATTCAACAGTGGCTGAATGGGAGATGTCAGAGAGTAAAGGTGGATGGCTGTTTGTCAGGTTGGAAGCCGGTGACCAGTGGGGTGCCTCAGGGATCTGTGTTGGGTCCACTGTTGTTTGTCATGTACATCAATGATCTGGATGATGGGGTGGACAATTGGATAAGTAAGCATGCAGATGATACTAAGATAGGTGGTGTTGTGGATAATGAGGTGGATTTTCAAAGTCTACAGAGAGATTTGGGCCATTTGGAAAAGTGGGCTGAAAGATGGCAGATGGAGTTTAATGCTGATAAGTGTGAAGTGCTACATCTTGGCAGGACAAATCAAAATAGGGCGTACATGGTAAATGGTAGGGAATTGAGGAATGCTGTGGAACAGAGGGATCTAGGAATAACTGTGCATAGTTCCCTGAAGGTGGAATCGCATGTACATAGGGTGGTAAAGAAAGCCTTTGGTGTGCTGGCCTTTATAAATCAGAGCATTGAATATAGGAGTAGGGAAGTAATGTTAAAATTGTACAAGGCATTGGTAAGACCAATTCTGGAGTATGGTGTACAATTTTGGTCGCCTAGTTATAGGAAGGATGTCAACAAAATAGAGAGAGTACAGAGGAGATTTATTAGAATGTTGCCAGGGTTCCAGCAACTATATTACAGAGAAAGGTTGAACAAGTTAGGTCTTTATTCTTTGGAGCGCAGAAGGTTAAGGGGGACTTGATTGAGGTCTTTAAAATGATGAAAGGGATAGACAGAGTTGACGTGGATACGTTTTTCCCATTGAGGGTAGGGAAGTTTCAAACAAGAGGGCATGACATGAGAATTAAGGGACAGAGGTTTCGGGGTAACGTGAGGGGGAACTTCTTTACTCAGAGGGTGGTGGCTGTGTGGAATCAGCTTCCAGCAGAAGTGGTGGAGGCAGGATCGATTTTAACATTTAAGAGTAAAGTGGATAGGTATATGGACGTGAAGTGAATGGAGGGGTATGGTCTGAGTGCAGGTAGATGGGACTAGGGGAAAACAAATGGTCGGCACGGACTGGAAGGGCCGAGAGGGCCTGTTTCCGTGCTTTAATTGTTATATGGTTATATGGTTATATCTCACACATTTGTCGAACTGTTCATTTGCGGTTAACAACGATTCAACAACTTCTCTTGTATATAAACATCGGTTGTGTCACGCGTGTCCTCTTTGACCCCATCATTGTACTTATATTCACGCTCTGGTCAGAGTTGTTACTTATCTCCAATCATTAGTTTTGTCTGGGAGAGGCGAGATTTAACATTGTCGCATGTACGTAGTTACAGTGAAAGGCGTGGTTTTACATGCTATCCACTCGGACCAGTTACACCATACATGGACACGATAGAAAATATCTCTGCAATTTCTTGCCGTCCAAACCGGGTTGTGATGTATCCTGCCTTATGCTTTCAATGGCACATCTGGAGATGTTTGTAGAGGTTTTGTCAATCTCCGCCGGAAGTTGAGTGTGCGTTCAAGATTGTCTGAAACAAAGATACTAACTTTGGTCTGAACTGTCTGGTTCATCCAGGGCACATTGGTGTTAATGTTAGCGCCTAACAACTTGAGCCTCAACTATTTCCGCGCCACTAATCCTGATTTACGCATGTACTCCAACATGCTTCCAGGAATTAATAACTAGCCCCTTCGTGTTGATGATATTGATGCAGAGGCTATTGTTCTGACACATTGTGAGTAGGTTCACTATCTCTTTCCTGAACTCCGCCTCATAATTGTGCCTGATCCGGCCCATCACAGGGTTGTAGTCAGCGAACAATAGAGAGGGTAAAGAGTGAATCGCGGGGGGCCCGAGAAATCACCCTTGCAGGTCGCCGGTGTTGAGAGTTATTATGGAGGAGATGTTGTCACCTATCGTCACTGACTCAGGTCCGTGGGCCATAGAGCAGAGGAAGTAGTGGCAGAGGGCAGAGCACATTCCTAGGCCATGGAGACAGGTACACACTGCCACACGCACAATGTCAAGCTCAGGCCTGGTCAGACAATAAATTATCAAACTGATCCGTGTATCAAATTCATTTCCACACCTGGTCATATTAGTCTTCAGTTCCCTCTTGTCCACAGGGAACTTCGCGTGTATGTATTTAACAAATGGACATCATAGTTTTCTGGAGGAGAGGATATATCTGACAGATTATATTACATCTCATCTCAGTGACGCCAAGGTGAATTCATATTCTGATCTTCTGATCGTAACGTAATCATCCTTATATCCGTTGCTTATTGCTTTGAAATTCTATCCTGTCAGGACCTCGCAAAGTTCCACAAATCAATTTCAATCAATTCACTTGTTGGTCTCAGCAACTGTACACAGTAGAGGATCTGATTAATTGTTCGTCGTCTCACAGAGACAAAATGCTCTGGATAAATCTCGACTTCTGCCACTACACCGCTTCAAAGGCAAGTATCACCTTCTTTAAAAGAGAGAGAGAGACAGGGCATAATATTCTGTGGACCAAGTGCTAGTAAGTGTGATTCAGTAATTGGATAGCATGGACACAGAGAGTTGCTGGGTCTGTTTCTCTGCTGTGTGACTATGATTCTTGGTCCAGTCTCTGCATGTTTCTCCACATGTGGTATCACCGTCACTAGTTATAGCAGGACTGTACTGCCATTTCATTGTATGTTCCAGCTGTAGGGAGATGTGGGCACTTTATTCACTGGAGCGAAGGAAGCTGAGGGGTGATGATATGTAAAACCATGAGACGAATAGATAGGGTGAATGCAGTCTTTTATCCAGGAATAGAATCAAAAATCAGATATCATAGGTTTATGGTGAGAGGGGCGAGGTTTACAAGGAACCTGAAGGGAAGACTTGACACAAAGATTGTGCTGGGTATAAGGGACAAACTTAGATAAGATCATTTACTTCTGACATTACGTATGAGTTTTCGGAGTCTTCTGAATATATTATGTTTTATGTTGTATTGCAAATGTCCGGTAATTAATACGGTCCACGATACGGTATCAGGTGTTTTACTGTGTCCTTCCAGCCGCGCCCACTCGTCACTTTGTCTTCGCATTTGTCCAACAGTTAATTTGTTGTTCACCGCCATTCAACACATTCTCTAGTTTAATCAATACTGTTTCCGACACGTGGACATTCTTATACCCATCGGAGTACGAACATCCCTCTCTGTTTATGGTTGTTATTTATATCAGATCATTAGATCAGGTAAGGTGAGGCTGGTCTGTTATTGTCACATGTTCCTGGGTACAGTGGAAAGCGTGGCTTTGCACGCTATCTATTCAGTCCACATATGCCATACATCGATACAATCAATACAAATCCAGTAGTTGGAGCGTGGAGGAAGATACAGATTGCAGAGTATAGGGTATTATATAGCATATCATGCTGAATATTGTTGGTAATTTCCATCAAACCCTGAATTCTCCGTGCATTTATGAGAATGAATAACATTAGTCCAAGTCACATTGCATAATTCAGTTCTCCGTACTACTGGACAAGTGCAATTACAGAATTTGAGTTTTGTAAAGACCCAAAACAAAGAATGTGTGTAAAAATATTATTTAAATGTGCATGTGTATATCTGGAACAATAAGCCACGAAATATCCCCCTGGGATCGCGATGTTGTAAACAATTAAGATGAGAGGCGTTTTAGGTTTGAGCTTCAGGTTTAAGTTTGTTATTGTTATATGAGTACATGTAAAAAGCGGCGTGTTGCATGCTCTCCAGACACATCAGATATACAATATATATACAGTACCAGGGCATCGAATGGTGGGGATATGGATTCACATGGAGAATGAGATACCAGAGGAGGTTGTTGAGGAAGTCAGTGTTACATTTTTGCAATGGCAGTTAGACTGACCAGTCTGGACAAGTCTTTGATTACGTTGGTTGTTTTATTTCCGAGGCAGCGTGAAGTGTAGATGGAGCCAATGGCGGGACGTCTGGTATGTGTGATGGATTGGGCTCTGTTTATAACTGTAATTTCTCGCGGTCTTGGCAGACCCGTTACCACTCCAATCTGTGGTGCAACCCGACAATATGCTTTCCACGATATATCCCGTGAAGCTTTTTCAGAGTCACTGGTGAAAAGCCATATTTCCTCAGAATCCTCCTGAAGTAGAGGCTTTGATGTGCCTTGGAAGTCGCATCAATGTGATTACCCTGCGACAGATCGTTGGTAATGTGACTCCATGCAACTTGAGCTCTTGATCATTTTCAGTTCCATACCATTGATGCAGATGTGGGTTGTACTCAACCATGCTTCATGAAGTCAATAATGACCTCCTTCGACTTGCTGACATTGATAGAGGGGTTATTGTCCTGACACCATGACACTAAGTTCACTATCTTCGTCTTCTACTCCGTCTCCACATTACACATTATTTGACCCATCCCATTTGTATCATCTGCAAACTCGTAGATACAATAAGAGCCGTGTTTGGCCGCACGGTGGCGAGTGTAAATGAGGTACAGTAGCGAACTGAAAACCAATACTTGCAGGGCTCTGGTGTTATTCTGGAGGTGGTGTAATGGAGCATTCAGTGGAAGAGGGGGAAATATACCTCGGTCCCGGAGTTTGTAGATGCCAACCACCCCATCCTTCTGCGCTTACATGCACACATTGCTAAACGCATACAGTAAAGTTTGAGTCTGTTCTTACTTTCAATATTATCCGCGTACTGACCTGGGCACCAGTAGTGGCTGCCTCGCCAACAGTCTGTCCTTTCTTCTTTTTTGTTATTTTTAATGAGTCAAAAATTATGTTTTAGCATTCCTTGGTGTGTTTTATGTGGGGTTGTGGGGGGGGGAGTGGTCGGTTGACTTTTGTTTCAATCTCTTACTTCGACGGAGATGCAATTTGTTTCCGTATCGTATCTCCGTCTGCACTGTGCCCTAACATCATGTAATTGCGGCCTTTCGCAGAGACCGATCCGGCGGTCCAAGCCGCGGGAGTCTGCGGGACTTTAACATCGCAGAGCTTGCGATGCATTTGCCGGGGATCGAAGCTCCAACCGCGGAACCTGTGGACTTTAACATCGTGAAGTCCGCTGTCTCTGTTAAGAAGAGGCAGACTCGGAACTCGATGCCGCGGAGGGAGTTTCAACCGCCTCAACGCGGAAATTATGATCACCCCGAAGACGGCTTCGATCGTCGGCTGTGGCGCTTTGATCGCCCCGACTGCGGATGGTTTGATTGGCCCGACCGCGGGAATATAAAGAGGAAGAAGATTGGACTGTTTTGCCTTCTTTCACAGTGAGGAATGTGGGGAATCCGCTGACGTGGATGTTCCTGTTAACTTTTATGTAATCGTGTGTCTTGTTGCTTTTGTTTCGTATGGCTGTATGGTAATTCGCATATCACTGCATCTTAATTGGTACATGTGACAATAAAGGTCCTTTGCATCATATGATCGGCTCGAAGTTCTGTTCTTGGCTCCTCAAACAATGAAGCTCTGATCCAATAATTACCGGGTGTTGTGCAATGTCCAGCTTTTCAATGATGGGGACATCAGGTGGACGGCAAGAGCACTGCATGCGAGCGGGCACGAATCAATCAATAAGTCATTTATGGAAAACTTGCAGGTTCCGCGTGTATGCTGGGTAATGTGCTACGTCAGATCACCAATAATCCGCTTCCCGGACCTGAAGAAAAAACGTCTTACTCTATGTGTCCTTTCTTCAGTAGACGATGGTGGCAAACCAGCTTCCTCCCAACATGTCGGCCGGAATTCCATTCCCGGCCTCCGCAGTTGACCCGATCCACGCGAAGCCCGACTCCCGAGAGCTTTGGAGATTTCGTTCAGATTCCAATTAATACCCAACTTAATAGGAATGATATGGAATGATGAATTGCGGTATGGATTCCATGACAAATTATTATTCACTGACCCACACTAGTCGTTGGGTCAGGGATAGAATTCCCGCCCTCCTCATTTTCCATGTAAAGCGGTGAAACTACGCGTGCATCTTCCTGGCCTCTTTGTTGCCGAATCCTACAGAAATCTAGAGACGATCCCTACATGTCTGGACGATAAGTTCACACGGAGTGACGCCTGTTTCTTCAACATATAATCTGATGAAAATCTTCTTGCCCCTGCAGTTATTCGTTTATACCCGTTCTCTGAAGCTTCTAGAGCTTTGCTGAAATGTGGTGCTCTGTTTAACACAATATTGCAACATACACAGAAAATGATGGAGACAAGTCAGGCACCGCCAAGAGTCATAACGTCATAGAGTACTGAAACGCCCTGTGGCCCAATTCGACCACACCATCCAAAAGCAAAACAAAGCCAATGGGAGAGGGAGGGGCTTTCTGGAGAGCTGGCATGGGTCTTGTGGGCCAAAGGGACTGGTTTACAGAGGGCTATACTATCCCTCTGGATACAAGGCCTTTCAGCCCACAACAACCATGCTAGGGTTCCAGAAACCCCGCCGCCACTGGCCAGCAATATTGGAATTGGTGGAGAGGTGGAATATTGCGTTGGGGGACCAGCCTTCTCGTGTCCCACTTAGTCCAGTATATATTAAAAATAACTACGGTCCTATTTTCTATCCATGTCAATACCCAACCCCAATACTATGTGCTATCATTGTAGCCACTAATCGCCTGTGTGAGAGCTTAATAAATACGTTCTGAATGTCCAGGTACACTACATCCAGTGGCGCTCCCTTGTCCATTTTACTTGTTGCATCCTCCAAATGGATGATGCAATGCTTCTGCAACATATGAGACATGCCGCCGGTTTCATGGTATTGTAAACAATGCAGATGACAGACGCTTTAGGTTTTAGCTTCAGGTTTAGCGATATTATTGGTACATGTACCGATATACTGTGAACAACATTGTTCTGCATGCTATCCAAACACATTACATATATCATAATTAGATATTATCGGTTTAAACGCGATGATACAGTGCACTGGGCATATGGATCCACTCAGAGTGTGGTTGCTGTATGGATTCGCACAGCGGATGGCGTACATATAGAATTAGCTGCCAAAATAGGTAGCTGAGGTAGAAACTACACAGGATCTAAAATACATTTGGCCAAACACAAATAGGAAGCTTCACGCGACATAAACGGCAGGTGGGACTTATGTGGATGGTTTACATTGATCGGCGTTTGCAGATTGTGCTGAAGGACCTTTTCTGCGCTGCGTGACATGACAATAGATAGAACAAAGTGGAAAATAGAGAGAGCAGAATACATTCACCAGCATTGTTGCACTATTTTAAACATCAGGACTTCAGACTAAGTTCAATGTCCACAATGGGGTGATGGGATTGAATATTGCCCTAGCCTTTGGAGGGACCTTTCATATGCCCGGTAACGGTGGAAATGAACCAATTCCTAAGTCTTGTGATGCGCGCTTACAAACATCTCTACCTTTTGCCGGATAGGTGTAGGGGAATGTAAAAACTGACCGGGATTTTGTTGGGAGTTTGGATAATGTTATGCAGCGTGAAGTGCAGATGAAGACCATGATTGCTCCAGGTTCTGTCATGGACTGGGCTATATTTACAACTCTCTGCAATATCTCGCGGTCTTGGCATAGTTGTTCCCAACAACTACGATGCAACGTGACAATAAGCTTTTTACCATATGTTTGCAAGAGCAACGGAAGACATGACAAATGTCTCTTTATTTTCGATTGTGTGCCTTCTTGGGTGTCGCATCAATGTGATTGCACCACATCAGAGTGAATCAGAAACTGAATAAAATACTTTACACTGCGACCGTGGTGGTTGTATGGAATAAGCGGTCTGAGGTGTTAGTTGAGAAGTGTTCTGCAGTTAGAGTGTTTGGAAATATCAGTGCCAATTCAACAGTAGGAAGAAACAGATAGGTAGCTGTTGAGCCATAAATGTTGAGCAGGAACTGATTATGGAATAATGTTCAGGTGCGCCAACGAGCAACACCGGTGTTTGCCTGCTTGTGTTTTGAAAAATGAAACCACACTGCATGTGTTTCATCAACATCGGAGTTCTGATGAGATCATTAACTTCTTGTAAAATATTTTTATTAGAAGTAAATACATATTAAGAAAAAATAATATAAAATCGGAAAAAAAGGAAACATATTATTCGTTACATACATTCTTAATATTTTTAAAATTTATGGTCATTCTTATTTATACTTCTATATTTTTTATTATTTTATAACAGTAGGAAATAAAGAGAAATAATAAAAAGAAAAAGAAATAAGAAAGAAATACAAAATCAATAAAATGAGTGGAGTATTAGGTAAGATATTCTTCATTGGAGATATATTCGTGATCTATTGTATATAATTCTTCATCTATTCCTTCATTCAGGCTTCAGTCAGGGCCTCGAACCGGACCACCTTAACCCTTTAAGTATTCAATAAATGGAAACCATATGCCTCTCCATTGATCTAACCTGTCCATTAGGACAAGTCTTAATCTTTCCAGGTGAAGAGTCTCCGACATTTCTGTAATCCACATTTTGATTGTGGGGGATATGGGACCTTTCCAAACTCTTAGTATTAATTTTTTTACCAATTATTAAACTATAACCAATAAAAATTATTTGTTGTGTTGTTAGTAGCTGATCCGTTTCTAATATTCGTAATATAATTAATTTTCAGTCTGGAATTAAATTTGCATTAACTACATTTCAGATTATCTTAAAAATTTCTGTCCATAAATTAGTAATTTTTGTACATTTTGTGAATGAAAGCGTTAGATTAGCTTCTAACTGTTGACATTTATCACATATAGCGGAAACATTTGAGAAAATTCTGTTTAATTTGGATTTTGAGAAGTGTAATCTATGTATAACTTTAAATTGTATCAAGGAGTGTCTGGCATTTAATGAGCAATGGTGTATATGTTGTAAACTTTCATTCCATACTTCTATACTAATTGTTTGACCTAATTCGTTTTCCCATGCTTGTCTATATTTTTCCGTATTTGGTAAATAATTTTCCAGTAAGATATTATAAATATATGATATTATTTTTTCTGTATTTGGATGTTTATTTAGACATTCATCTAAAATTTCTGTCTTTCTATTCCTAAAATCTGATTTAACATAATCTATAATTTGTAGATATCTAAAATATTCTTTTGAGTGTAATCCATAATTTTGTTGTAATTCCTGAAATGAAAGAAATAAGCTTTCCCTGTAGAGATCACCCATCTTATTTATTCCATAGTTCTTCAATTTAAAAAAACCTTTATCCATCAATGAAGGTTTAAAAGTAATGTTTTTTTACAATTGGAAGAGCCAGTGGTGTACTCTGTAGTTTTAATGTTTTTTTTTAATTGTTTCCAAATACGTATACCACTTTCTATTATTGGATTTCCTCTATAAATTTTCTTATGTATTTTAGTGTTAGCAAATAAAATCGAGCTAATTTCGAAAGGTGAAAAGTCTTCCTTTTCCATTTTTAACCAGTTTGGTTGTTTATCTACTTCTTCCAAACTCAAATTCATATTTTTTATATTAACTGCAAAGTAATAAAACATAAAATTAGGCAATGCAAAACCTCCATTCATTTTTGATTTACATAGATGTTTTTTAATTATTCTATGGTTCTTATAATCCCAAATAAAATTGGTAACTATAGAGTCCACTTTCTTAAAAAAAAAAATTTAGGAAGATAGATCGGGATCAATTGAAACAAGTATAATAATTGTTGAAGAAAAATCATTTTTATCGCATTAATTTTACAGAGCATTGAAATAGGTAATGTTTTCCAATATAGTATATTCTTAAGTGGTATATTCAATAAGGGTGGGAAATTAGATTTAAATAAAGAATCATATCTTTTTGTTACTTAAATTCCAAGATATTTGATTTTTTCATTTGCAATCTTAAAAGGATATTGTTGTAATATATGTAAGTTATTTCCCATTAATGGCATAAGTTCACTTTTATTGCAATTAATTCTATATTCTGAAAACGATCCAAATTGAGTTATTAAATCTAATAAGTTAGGAATACTAATTTCCGGCTTTGTGATAAAACTTCTTATATACAAGATAATTAACTTCTGATATTACACAGTTTCCCTTTCACCGCCGATGTCTTCTGTCATCTGACTATATCACAGCTTCCTCTTTATTTCAGATGCCGGTGAATGACTACGGTCCGCAGTGCATTATCAGCATGTATATTGTGTTCTTACACCCGTCCCCACACTTCACATTCTCTTCGCATTTCCCCAACAGCCCATCTGTTCATCACCTTCTCTGTTACATCATCACCGTCTGTGTCTCGTTTACAATCTTAGTCAGCGTCAGAGTACGAACATTCCCGCTCTGATCAGAGTTTCGTATCTCACGTGTCATTTGGTCAGGTTAGATCTATTATTATCTCATGTGCCGAGCTGCAGTGGAAAGAGCTGTTGTGCATGCTGTTCACTTTGTTCAAATATTCCAGACACAAAATAAATCAATGTAAACCCAAGTGCAATAGATCGGGTAAATGGGAAGATACAGAACGTAGAATATAGTTCATAATACAGGATATCATGCTGAATGTGGTTCTATATTTTCCACCAAACCCCGATTTGTCCTGTTATTTTGAACAAATTACAATGAACAATCGTTGCTCAAACCACATTGCAAAATTCCAGTCTGCCGATATACTAGGAGTTGCACATTTGCATTTGAAGGACTGGTACAAACACAACACCATCATTGAACCTGATGAAAAACTTCGTATTGAACCGTGCCGGGTGCACAGCTAGAAAGATTAATGATGCAATGCTTCTATTAACCAGGAGTCTTGGTTTGTGGAGGTGTAAACAATTAAGTTGCAAGGGGCATTAAGATTTAGGCTTCATGTTTAGGTTTGTTAATGCCATGTGTAGTAATGCGCATGATAAAGCAAAGGGGGAGACACAGAATGCAGAACATAGTTCGCCGCATGATAACGCATATGTTCCATGGACCAAGGTATAGGCATGTTTTGAACAGTACTGTGATAATGGAAGTGAGGAAACTATTCCTATGTGCGCTTTCGAGCGCTTGTACTTTCCACTGGACGGGAGAAGGGGTGGAAATGAATGACCGTGTTGGGACACGGCTTTTATTATGTTTGTTGCTTTTGCGCGGCAGCGTGATAGAGATGGAATCAATTGTGCGAGGTCTGGTCTGTGTGATGGACTGTGCCACATCTAAAATATCCCTACAACTCCCAGCCGTCTTGGGCAGAACATTTCCCAAACTAAGCTGCGATGCATCGCGACAGTATTCTTTCTCAGGTCCATACGTAGAGGTTTGTAGAAGTTTTGTCTCCACCGAACGTTGAGTTTGCCTTCTTGTCTACCTCATCTATGTGGCTGATGCAGGAGTGATCGGTGGTAATAACGCCAAGCAACTGGAAGCTCAACAATTTCCACTTCTGCACCGTTGATGCTGATTTGGCCCGTGTACTCCGCCACGCCTTTTCGTCTTGTTAACATCGGGGAAGTGGGCATTTTCAATACACGATTCCAGTCAGTACTCTCACACTCCTGCCTGTATTGCGCATCATCATTTTTTCTGATCCGACACAGCATAGTGGGGTTGTCTGCGAGCACGTTGACGGAATTGGGTCCGTACTCGGCCTTGAGTCGCGAGTGTAAACGGAGAATAACTGGGAACTGAGAATGAATCCTTGCCGGGCAGCGGCGATGAGCGTTATTGTGAGGAAGTTGTTGTCACGTAACCTGACTGATTGAGGACTGTGGACCAGAAAGTTACGGATCCCGAGGCAGAGGAAGGATGTGATTCCGAGCTCCCAGCGTTTGGAGATAACCGCCACCCCTCCCCCAGGAGACACAGCTAAACATGGCCTTATGCACAATGCCAAACTCGAGTCTGTTCCTACATTCAATATTACAATTACGGGGGTGACCTTAATTTCCACGTATAGATTAATTCGTCTTCATTTCTTTAAATATACTTTTCTTTTAGTCCACAAATATATTCGCTCCAACGTTGTTTGTACTTAACAAACGAGCATCGCCACTATCTGGGATAGAGGGGACTGTGGGCTCAGATGTATGTTCCAGAGTATTTTTCACCTAACTCAGTCACTCCATGGTGAAATGTTATTCTGAAACATTGATCCAAACGTAATGATTCACAGACGCGTTGTGTAATTCTCTCAACATCTATCCTGTCAGAGCCCCATAGAATTATATCGTGTAAAAAATGAACTTTGCATTGATCCAAACTGCAGATTGAACGATTTTATCAATTAGTCATGGAGTGTTAAGTGTGTAAACGTGCCCACGCCGGCCAACATGTAGTAGCTACACTGATCGATGGTGGGTCATGTGACAACCAGTTCATCCGAGGGATAAATCTCCACTTCTACCTCGGCACCTAGTCGAAGGTACTGTAAGTGGCGTATTCCCTAAATTAAATAGTTCGACGGCATCACACTCTGCTGACCAAGTGCGAGTAAATGGGATTTAGTAATTGGATACTATCGACATAGACCGTTGTTGGGCCTGCTTCTCTGCTCTGTGACTGTGGCACACGACCCAGTCTTGCACAATTCTCCACATGTGGTCTCACCGTCACTAGTTATGGCAGGGGTTCGCTACTTTTCCCTTGAATGGGTCGAGTTGTAATGAGAAGTGCGGACATTATTCCTTCGAGTGCCAGACGATGAGGAATGATCTAAAGATTATGTATAAAATCTTGAGGAAAATAGATAAGGTAAATGCACTTTTATCCAGGTCGAGGAATCAAAAACCATCTTAGATATCCATATCGTCTGTTTCACATTGACGATCTTAGTCCCCATCATTCTACGAACATTCCCGCTCTGATCATAAATATCACTTTTCTCAGATGATTAGCATTGGTAAGGTTAGGCAAAGGTTTACTAGTGTGATATGTACCGAGGAATAGTGAAATGCTTTGTTTTGCTTCCGATCCACTCAGATCGGATAGATCGTGCATAGGTAAAAAACAGTTCAAACTCAGAGGTAGATAAAAGTGCTGGAGAAACAGCGGGTGCAGCAGCATCTATGGAGGGAAGGAAATAGGCAACATTTCGGGCTGTAACCCTTCTTCAAACTCAGATACATCAGATAGACCAAGGGGAATGTACAGAATACAGAATATTGTTCGTGATGTTATGCTCATTATTGCCTTTTATTTCTACGAATCCCAGAATTGTCCTTGTGTTTGTAAGGATAAACATCATTTGCTGAGCCCACATTGCATAATTCAGACCGCCGTGGAACTGGTCATGTGCAGTTGGTGAATTCGAGTTCTGTAAAAACGCCAACTTAGTACAATGTTCAAAACTTATCATTTGACTGTGCCGAGGTCCACAGCTGGAACGATGTATGATGCAGTGCTGTTGTGAGCCAGCGGACATCCCGCTGGGTTCGTGGTGTAGTGAACAATTTAGATGGGAAGGGCATTAGGTTTTAGCCGTACGTTTATTATTATCACATGTATCAAGGTACAGTCTAAAACTCGGTTGTGCCTGCTGTCCAAACCGATCAAATATAACATTTACAGATTCAATCAGTTCAAACACGAGGACAGAGAGTGGTGAGTCTTTGTATAAACACAGAGGGTGGTCAGTGTGTGCATTCACAAAGGGGTTGGTGGGTATATAGAACCGGTTGCCAGAGCAGGTATTTGGGGTGAAAACCAGCACAAAATGTAAAGTCATTTGGACCGGTAGGTGTACCTGAAATGTTGAAAACGATAAGGGCCAAACATAGCAGGTGGGACTAGTGTAGATTGGTCGGTTAGGGCCAGCTGGGTCGATGGTCATTGACTATGTATATAGTTAAAGTAAAGTGGACGATACAGAGTGCAGAACACAGTTTTCACCATTGTATCACATCCTTGTTCATCTGTTTGTCAGGCAACGCCCAATGCCACAATGAAATTCAAAGTCAAAGTATCCTTTATTGTCATTCAGACCTTTCGGTCTGGACGAAATTTCGTTGCCTTGCAGTCATACATTTAATAAAAAACAAAACACACAATAAACACATATTTAACATCCACCACAGTGAGTTCAACAGGCACCTCCTCACTGTGGTGGAAGGCAAAAGTCTTAAAGTCTTTGAGTTTTCCCTTCTTGTTCTCCCTCTGCGCTGAAGCGATCCAGGCCTCCGATGTTGTCGTCCACTAGGCCCGCGGCCGAGCCTCCGAAGCCAGGCTGCCGCCACCGCCGTCGCCGGGACGCTGGAACCCCGCCACAGCTCTGAAGCCGAGTCGCCGCTGGAACGCCACACCCACAGCTCTGAATCCGGGTCCGCCGCCGCTGGAAGGCTGGAACACCACAGCCCTGAAGCCGAGTCGCCGCTGGAACGCCACAGCAGGAAAGCTGGAACACCACAGCTCTGAAGCCGAGTCGCCGCTGGAACACCACAGCTCTGGAGCCGGGCCCGCTGCCGCCGCTGGAACGCTGGAACGGGAAAGCTGGAACGGGTTAGAGGCTGCAGTGGGACAACGGACAAAGCCGCAATGTGCCCGTCGGAAACCAGCACCACTGCGTCACTAATGTTTTCAAGGATGATGAATGAATGACGTTAGAGGCAAATTGAACAGAACCCCAACTATGGAGGGACTGTTCAGAGGCCTGATAACGGAGGATAATAAGCTATCCGTATGTCCCGTGGTGTGTAATTCAGAACTGACCTCGGACTCAATCATTTCACACCTGATTACATTACTCTTCATTTCCCTATTGTCCAAAACGCATGTTCGCCCAGCCATATTTGTACTTGATAAATGAGCAACAGTATTTTCTGGGTAGGAGGTACAGTGTATTCAGATATGTTTGCCAGGATAAATTCCATCTTATCTCAGTCACCCAATTCGTATTCTGAAACATTTACCCTGACTAAATTATCCAGCAATCCTTTGTGTATTGCGGTGAATATCCATCCTGTCAAGGCCTCTCAGACGCCTACATTTATTGTGTCAATAACATTACTCGTCGTTGTTCCAACCTGCACAGAGTAGATCTGATAAACTGTTGGTCCTTTATTGGCCATTTTTCACGAGGGATACATTTCGACTTCAGTCTCTGCACCGAGCTGAAGATGCGTATCGTGCTCCTTGAAAGATATAACGTCAAAGCATAACAGTCTGCGGCCAAGGGGAAAAGGGTAACTACAGAGAGAGTGGGACCGCTCATGAATCAAAGCGGTCACCTCTGTGTGGATCCACAGGAGATGGACAAGATCCTCAATAAGTATCTAACATCTGTTTTTTTCGAGGATAAAAACAGTCGGACGGATGATCTTGGGGAAGTCAATGGAAGTGTCTTGAGAGCAGTCAGTGTTACCGTCGAAGTAGTACTGATGGTACTATCGTGTATCAAGTTAGACACGACCTGATCAGGGCCTGATCAGACATGATATCCGAGGACATTGCACGAAACTAGAGTGGGAATTGCGCGAGATCTCGTTGAAATTTACGTGGTCAAGGTGCGGAAGTACCATTCGACCCTTCGCCCATCACCGCCATTCACTGTGATCATGGCTTACCCCTTACTTTTAAACTGTGGCCCCTGGTTCTAGACTCCTCCAACATCGTGAACACGTTTCATGCTTCTAGCCTGTCCAATCCCTTAATAATCTTATACGTTTCAATAAGATCCCCTCTCAACCTAATTCCAGTGTATACAAACCCAGTCGCTCCATTCTTTCGACATATGCCAATCCCGCCATCCCGGGAATTAACCGTGTAAATCATAGCAAGAACGTCCTTTCTCAAAATCGGAGAGCAAAACTGCACACAATACACCAGGTGTGGTCTCTCCAGGGCCCTGTCCAACTGCAGAAGGACCTCTTTGCTCCTATACTCCTGATGTTATGAAGGCCAACATGCCATTAGCTTTTGTGACAATATCCATGTAATTTATGCATATGAGCTGTACTCATTCTCGCACATGCTCAGCCTCGCGC
Organism: Okamejei kenojei; assembly: GCA_035221665.1. Classification (NCBI taxonomy): domain Eukaryota; kingdom Metazoa; phylum Chordata; class Chondrichthyes; order Rajiformes; family Rajidae; genus Okamejei; species Okamejei kenojei. Next base: position 69,208 of record JAVHYY010000482.1, on the reverse strand, counting down.
ATATAATTATGTAAATCAGTCAGTGACCTTTAACCTGGAAGTAAATCATTCTTGCTTTTGATCCCAACACGAGTGTGTGTGGAGCCATCTTTCTCCGTCTAATAGTTTTACCTACATCGTAAGCAGACACATCTCAAAACATGGTGGCAACGGTGAAAGTGAGGATTTGTGGAACAAATTGACGCTATGATGATTAGCAACAATGCTTTGAAAAGCTTTCAGGAATCAGTATTTCAATGCTCAGAGACCGACTAGCTGCATGCATGAGTGGAATGATATGCAGGCCAGTGAGCACAGGACGATAAGACGCAGTGTGTAAATCAGTGCTGAGGGAGACTGCTTAAAGATAGCACACGCTGTATGGAAACAGATAAAAAAAGTTATGTTTCGGAAATGTTTTCGATAGTAGTAGAAGATATTACAGAATCTAACGCAAATTACGCAGTCGCTCATTGTGCTTATAGCGAAACCTTACATAAGCCGTTATGAGCGATGGGATACGCTGATATTTGAATTGAATTGAATTGGATTTCCTTTATTGTCATTCAAACAATAGTTTGAACGAAATTGCGTACATGACAGGAAAAAAAAACAACAAAACAAGCAATGAATACAATTTAACACAAACATCCATCACAGTGAATCTCCAGGCGCCTCCTCACAGTGATGGAAGGCAAAAAGTCTTACCTCTTCCTTGCTTGTTCTCCGCTGCGTCGAGGCGATCGAGGTTCTCGATGTTGAAGCCCCCGCCGGGTGATGGTAAATCCCGCGGCCGATTACAACCTTCGCGAACGGGCCGACTCAAACTCCGCGACCCGGGGCGGACGAAGCCGTCACCCTCCAGTCCAGCGGACGAAGCTGCTGTTGCGGGAGCTCCCGAAAATCAGTCACCAAGCAGGGACCTGCGAGCTCCCGATGCTGCCGTCCACAGGGCCCGCAGCCGAAGCCCGTGAAGCCCCGAAGTCGTGTCGCAGCCACAGCGCCTCCACAGCCTCCGAAGTCAGCCAGCTCCGCGATGGTAAGTCCACAGGCTCTGCCAACGGAGCCCCCAAAGTCGATTGGAGGCCGCCAGCTCCACGATATTAGGCCTCAGCGCAGGCGCAGACGGAGATATGGCAAGGAAAAGGTCGCATCCCCGTTGAAGGAAGAGATTTAAAACATGTTTCCTCCCACTCCCCACATATACACAGCTAAAAATAAACTAAAACATACGTCTGACAAGACAATCGAAAACAAAAAAAGGCAAAGACAGGCGACTGCAGGCGATCCGCAGCTGCTTGACAGCGCCGGCACTTCTGGATGGACACTTCAGGCCAGTCCATCTTTCCACGTGGCTCCACCACCCAACCTAAAGCTCAAAGAGAAGCGGGTGGAAGAGTGGAAAATGTTTTAACAAATGAACGAAAATTATCATTACATGACTACTGCCCCATAGAGTATCTCCCTATCAGTACTACAGCACAGAGTGTTATTGCATCAGTGCTACTCCACACTGTCACTCCGTCAGTACAACCCCACAGTGTGTCATTACATCAGAACTACCCCACAGCGTGACACTTCATCAGTAGTATTTCACAGTGTCATTTCATCAGTACTACTGCACAGTGTGTCACGCCATCAGTACTAATGCACAGTGAGTCTCACCATCACCACGTCCACACCGTGTTTAACGCCATCAGTACCGCCCCATCGTGTGTCACTCCATCAGTACTATCCCACAGTGTATCACGCCAATCGTACTATCCTATAAATTGTAACTCCAACCTTACTACCCCACCGCGTCTCTCCATCAGTACTACCCCACCGTGTGTCCATAACATTAGTACTACCCCGCCGTGTGTCTCTATCGGTACTACCGAACCGTGTGTCCATAACATTAGTACTACCCCACAGTGTGTCTCTCTATCAGTACTATCCAACAGTGTGTCATTCCACCAGTACTATACAAGAGTGCCATTCCATCCGTCTATCCCACAGTGTGTCACTGTATCAGTACTACCCCGTAGTGTGTCAGTCTATCAGTACTACCCCCCACAGTGTTTCATTACAATAGTACGACCTCACAGTGTGTTATCCTATCAGTACTATCCAATAGTGTCTCTCCATTAGTACTACCCCACATTATTTCACTTCTTCAGAAACACCCACAGTGTGTCATTCATCAGTACTAACCCGCAGTGCGCCAGTCAATCAGTAATACACCACAGTGCGTCATTCCATCAGTACTATCACATAGTTCGTACACTCTCTCACACTGTCACACACTGACATTGTTGTGCACTTACACTCATCGTATACACACTCATGCTGTCACAAAAGCGTAAACGCACACTCAAATACAATCATAAGATTATAACCGATTGCAGCAGAATTAAGCTATTCGGTCCATCAAATCTACTCCGCCGTGCAATCATGGCTGATCTATCATCCCCTCCTGACCCCATGGGTGTATCATACATACACGCGCACACACACACAAACTCACGCATACAAGCACACACACACACACACGCAAACACACACACACACACACACACACACACACACACACACACACACACACACACACACACACACACACACACACACACACACACACAATGGAACTCGACAATGTGCATTTTACTTCAGAGTCACGTGAGTGACTACGTGAGGACCCCGTCCAGCACGCATGCGCGACATTAGCGTTCATGCAGTGCACCCGCGACGAACGGGAGTTCAAGGCGCTCCTGCTACAAATTGAAAAGTCGGGCCGACAGGTAAGTTTTACAGTGGCCGTGTGCCTTTTTCTCTGTGGTCTGCTTGTTCTCAGAAAGAATGAGCAAGACCAGAGGAAAGAAGTCTGCAGCTCGCCCCCGTTCGTCCTCCGTTGAGGAATGTTCTTTGGAGGGGGTGCAAGAGGCGGCGGGTATAACTACCACGCCGAGCCCAGCATCGCTCGTGCTGCCTGAGCAGCGGGCTGGAGGTACCTGCAGCCAGAACCGGGCGGTAGAGTCCGACGATTCGGATGAAGATGCCACACCGCTCAAGAGCGACACAGGCAGCCGCCTAAGCCGCATGGAACGGCTTATGGAGCAATTGCTCCAGCGAGATCTGCTGAGAGAGCAGCAGCAGACTCGCCAAGGGAGCTCAGGCACTCCCGCAGTGCCCTTTACGGCACTGGCAATTGCTTCACCTTCTTTTCAAGGCAGCATTGGCGACCAGGTCTGGGCTGGTCAAGAAGAGGGGTCACTGGCTGAAGATGTCGGGAGTACGCAGGGTGTACAGGATCAGGAAGAGCTGCTAGGTGTGGTCAACCGCTACGTGGCCATTCCACAAGCGGGTCGGCCGTTAGAGCCGAAACTTGCAGCCAGCATTAACCACCTGCCCTCAAAACCCGTACAAGAACAGGTGGTCAATGAGGCTCTTGAACAATATACAGCCCCAGTAAATTGTACATCATTTAATGTACCAGCTGTAAACAGCCAAATTTGGGGACATTTGGGGCAGAACATCAGGAACCTGGAGTTGAAGCTCCAGAAAATCCTTAAATTACTAACTGCAGGAATAACATCATATGCTCGGTCCATTGATGGTGTGGACATCTCCACAAATCAGCAAGACACATTAGCTCTGCTGGGCACCACTCAATATGAAATAAACAATTTACGGAAGGAAATCATCAAGCCTGCCCTCAACCCTAAATTTGCGGGACTTTGCAAAACACCGGGTTCAGAACCTCCTATTCTGCTCTTTGGGAAAGACCTTCCAAAAAAGGTGAAAGACCTAGAGGAAGAATCCAAGACCTTTGGTCTCGTGAGGGCAGGTTTGGGACTGAGCAGACCTAACAAACGCAGGCGGCAGTACCCCATGGCGTCCACCAGTCGTCGACCACACTATGGGACTGGTGAAAGCTCGGGGTCCGCAACCATTCCCCGTAAGCCTTTTTTAGGCCAGGGCCCAGAGCGGACCCCATGGAAAATGCACCACCCCCAACAACATCAACATCAACATCAACCCTCTACAGCCCAGCAGCCGCCTCATCGCCCAGCGAAGAGGCAGAAGAAGCACCAATAACCATGGAGGTAGGTGGGTCTGGTTCCTCTCAGCATATGAGTAGTAGGGGTTCTATACTAACAGGGGGGAGATTGCACTTGTTTTTGGATGTATGGGAATCCATCACTAATGACAAGTATATACTCAGCAGCGTTCATGGCTACAAAATTGACTTTGTTCATGAAAACATTCCGCCAGTTCAGCATATACCCCAAAGGGTATTCACCCTCTCAGTCAAAGAGAAACAAGAGGGTCAAGCTGAACTGATGAGGTTACAAGCAAAAGGTGTCATTGAAAGAACAAAACATGAACCTTTGGAATTTGTGTCCAATATTTTCACTAAAATCAAAAAAAGATGGTGGACGTCGCATCATCATTGACTTAACTACTTTAAACAAGTATGTCAGGTATATACATTTCAAGATGGATACTTTTGAAACAGCCAGACTGTTGGTTTCTAGAGGGTACTTTCTAGCAAGCATTGATTTAAAAGATGCCTACTACTCAGTACCCATACACAAGGAGCATCGTAAATACTTAAAATTTATCTGGATGAAACAGCTATGGCAATTTAAAGCCTTACCAAATGGGCTAACCTCCGCTCCAAGGCTGTTCACTAAAATCTTAAAACCTGCCTTGGCATTATTGAGGAAACAAAAGCATGTAGTCATGGCGTATTTAGACGACATTTTAATAGTAGGGAAAACCTTGGAGACAGCCATTTTGGCAGTAGCAGCCACCAAACGTTTGTTTGAAACTTTGGGGTTTGTCATACATCCACATAAATCCAATTTTACACCGTCCACTTCCATGGACTATCTTGGATTTACGATTGATACTGTTCGCATGATTGTAACTCTGCCGAAGGGGAAAGCATCAGAATTGGCACTATCATGCAACGAACTCATGAATAAACATCAGCCAACCATACGGGAGGTAGCCAGAGTTATTGGCAAAATGGTAGCAGCTTTTCCAGCTGTACAATTTGGGCCTTTGAACTATCAAAATTTGCAAGGAGCAAAAGTGCATGCACTAAAGCAAAACTCAGGGCACTTTGACCGAGCTATGAGTTTAATTGCTGAATCCATTCCAGAGTTACAATGGTGGGCAAGGAACGTAAGGCTCAGCTCCAGTCCCATAATAATCACCAACCCAGTTTTAACCATTCAGACGGATGCCAGTGCTTTGGGCTGGGGAGCAACTAACATGCAATCCAGCACAGGGGGCAGATGGACTAAATTTGAATCATCTTGCCTACAGACACGGGGTATCAACATCTTAGAATGGGTGGTGTAAAGTCGATATCGTGTGACAATTTGGCCAACCTAATCTGGCAATGGTGTGTTGAAAGACATATTTGGTTATCAGCAACTTACCTACCAGGTAAGCAAAATACAGTGGCAGACACCAGGTCACGCAGATTCAATGATAACATCGAATGGATGTAAAATCCCAAAATATTTGCTGAAATTACAAACCAATATGGCACACCAGATATCGACCTATTTGCATCCAGGCTGAATCACCAGGTACCAACGTATGTCGCTTGGGAACAAGACCTTGAGGCAGCAGCAGTTGATGCATTCTCGCTGCATTGGGGGAAAATGTTCTTTTATGCTTTTCCTCCCTTCTGCTTCATCAGTCGGGTATTACGCAAGATTCAATTGGATTCCGCTTCAGGAATCTTGATAATACCCGACTGGCCTACCTAGGTTCCCAGTGGCCTTCGACATGGCTGTTGAAGCACCGTTGGAATTCCCCAGCAGTCGAGAGTTATTAATCCACCCAGTGTCAGGCATTAGTCACCCGTGCCATGACAGAGTCAATCTCCTGGCTTGCAGATTCTAAAAAGACCTCTACTGGGCCTGGGACTGTCTGAGGACGCCATCAACATGATGACCGCATCCCACCGGCAGTCCACCAGGAGACAATACCTGACCAACATAAGAAAATGAGAACGGTATTGCTCCAAAACAGGAACTACCTACACTACAGCTACAGCCACCAGTGTTGTGGAGTTCCTGGTTGGATTACATCGGGAAGGACTCAGCTACAGCGCCATTAATACAGCCAGGAGTGCGTTGTCAGCTTATTTGGTTCCAGCAGCAGGACAACTGACTTTGGGGTCCCATCCACTAGTGGTCAAAATCACGAGGGGCATTTTTAACACCAATTCCCCTAGGCCTAGGTACACTCAGATCTGGGATGTCAGCATTGTACTGACGTACCTTAGGGGATGGCCACCACCCAGGTCACTCACGCTGGAACAACTTACACTGAAATCAGTCATGCTCATGGCACTACTGTCAGCTCAAAGCGTACAGTCCCCCCATCTTCTGAGGTTGGACAGCATGACAGAGTCATTGGACTGTATCACATTTCACATTCAGGGACTGGTCAAACAAACTAGACCAGGTACCACGCCTCCAGTAATGGAGTTCCGGGCATATTCACCTGACCCACGGTTGTGTGCCAAGACCCATCTCGCCAATTACATAGACACAACATATAACTTAAGAGGGAGAGAAAAAGCCTTATGGATAAGCCACAAGAAGCCTCATGGTCAGGTGACGAGCCAAACCATTTAAAGATGGCTCAAGTAGGTGCTTAAGTCCGCGGGAGTCGATACTAATGTTTACAAATCTCATTCCACCAGGGCTGCATCTACGTCGGCGGCTAGGCGAATGGATGTGCCTATGGACCATATTCTGGCCAGAGCAGGATGGTCCTCGGAAAGAACTTTCCAAAGGTTTTATAATAAGCCGCTGGGGGAACCTGCTACATTTGCAGACAGAATTTTAGAGTCTGCAGCTAATATTTAATTTAAGCCGGGGGAGCTCTCTGATTTTTGTTATCATTAATAAACCTTTATTGTTCACAAACAGGTTATTGTTGATTGTATAACATGCTTCCTCCCTCTAAGGTCTTCAGGCAGTGGGTGAAGCATGAGCTGGTACACGGTTCGGATTCACAGAGCTTTGAAGTCTTCACGTAGTCACTCACGTGACTCCGAAGTAAACTAGTAAGATTAAATGAGAACTTACCAGTTCGAAGTTTGATCTGTATTTTATGAGTAGTTACGATGAGGGATTACGTGCCCTCCGCTCACACCCTCTATTATACTGATCAACTGGTAATTAAGTTCTTATTTTTTCTTTACTATATTTATTTCAATTGTTGTGTTTTCCGTGAATCCACACCGCTGCTTTGAAGAAATGTGGCGCATGCGTGCTGGACGGGGTCTTCACGTAATCCCTCATCGTAACTCCTCATAAAATACAGATCAAACTTCGAACTGGTAAGTTCTCATTTAATCTTACTATTCTGCGGTACATCCCGAGAAGCTTGGTCACTGGAGACATGCCAAACTTACACAGTCTCCTCATGAAGTAGAGGCATTAATGTGCCTTATTGGATGTTGCATCGATGTTCTTCTTACCCACTGCACAATGTAGCGGATCTGTCCGTCGTTTCACAGCTACGTGATTCGAGTAATAAATCTGGACTACTGATTCTACACCGCTTCAAAATATATCACCTTATTTAAAAGAGATAGGGCAAGGCTTAATACTCTGTAGACCAAGTGCTAATAAATGGGATTCTGTAATTGGAGAGCATTTACACAGAGCTTTGCTGGGTCGGTTTCTTTGTTGTATGACGATGACTCTTGGCCCAGTCTCTGCACGTTTCTCCACATGTGTATCACGGTCTATAGCAGGAATGTTCTACTCTTTACTTGTGTGTCCGAGCTGTAGGGAGAGGTGAGGACTATATTCATTGAAGCGAAGGAAGCTGCGTTGTGGAAATATCAAGGTGTTTACAACCATGAGAGGGAATGGTAGCATGAATGCAGTCTTTACCCATGAAGGTGAATCAATAATCAGATCTCATATGTTTAAGGTGAGAGGGGCTGGATTTTCTAGGAACCTGAAGAGATGACTTGAGGCAAAGAGGGTGCTGGGAACATGGTACGAACGTTGATAAGATCATGCGCTTCTGACATTAAGTATTTTTCCTCCTTGGACGGATCCCATCTGAGTCTTCTGAGTATATTATGTTTTACACCAGCATTGCAGAGGCCCGGTAATTAAATATGGCCCGCGATACAGCATCAGTTGTTTGACTGTGATCACTCATCACCTTGACATCGCATTTGTCCAACAGTTCATTTGTGGTTGACCCCATTCAACACCTCTTTTATAGCAATACTGTATGTGTTACATTGACAATCTTAGTCGCCATCATAGTACGAACATCTCTCTCTGATCATAGTTGTTACTTATGTCAGATCATTATGGTCTACAAATCTGAGGAACGACATTATTGCCATAGAGGGAGTGCAGAGAAGGTTCACTAGACTGATTCCTGGGATGTCAGGACTGTCTTATGAAGAAAGACTGGATAGACTCGGTTTATACTCTCTGGAATTTAGGAGATTGAGAGGGGATCTTATAGAAACTTACAAAATTCTTAAGGGGTTGGACAGGCTAGATGCAGGAAGATTGTTCCCGATGTTGGGGAAGTCCAGGACAAGGGGTCACAGCTTAAGGATAAGGGGGAAATCCTTTAAGACCGAGATGAGAAAGACTTTTTTCACACAGAGAGTGGTGAGTCTCTGGAACTCTCTGCCACAGAGGGTAGTTGAGGCCAGTTCATTGGCTATATTTAAGAGTGAGTTGGATGTGGCCCTTGTGGCTAAGAGGGTATGGAGAGAAGGCAGGTACGGGATACTGAGTTGGATGATCAGCCATGATCATATTGAATGGCGGTGCAGCCTCGAAGGGCTGAATGGCCTACTCCTGCACCTAATTTCTATGTTTCTATGTTTCTATGTTTCTAATAGGTGAGGTTGGGCTCGCTTTAATATCGTCACATGCTCCAAGGTACAGTGAAAAACGTGTCCATTCGGTTGAGATATGCCATACATAGATACAATCAGTCCTACAGTTGGGGCGAAGAGGAAGATACGGAATTCAGAATATAGTTCATTACATTGAATATCACGCTGAATATTGTTGGTTATTTCCACCAAACCCAGATTTGTCCGTTATGACAATGAACAACATTTTCTCAAGCCACATTGCATAATTTCATTCTCCGTAGACCTGGATAAAGACAGTAGGATAATTCGCCACTGAAGAAGGAGAACACACCACTGAAGATAAATGGGGATACTGTGGATAGGGTGAGCTGCCTTAAATATCTGGGAGTCCACGTCTCAGAGGATCTGACATGGACATCACACGCTGCCGCACTGGTGAGTAAGGCAAGGCAGCGCCTTTACCACCTCAAGCAGCTGAGGAAATTCAGAGTCCCTCTGAGTATCCTCCAGTGCTTCTACTCAGCGGCTGTGGAAAGCATCTTGTCCGGAAACATCACAATCTGGTTTGGGAACTGCTCTGCCGAGGACAAGAAGGTTCTGCAGAGAGTAATGCGCTCAGCCGAACGCACTATGGGAACTACACTCGCTCCTCTGCAGGAACTATACATCAGAAGTTACAGATCCAGAGCCAGCAACATAATGGGGGATCCCTTCCACACCTACAACAGACTGTCCCTTCTGCTCCGGTCAGGCAAGCATGTTGTAGGTCATGCTGCAAAAACAGAAAGGATGAGAAGGAGTTTCTTCCCGGAGGCCATTAGGACTGTAAACTCTTATGTCTCCAGGGACTAACCTACTGTAACAATTCACTGTTGTGTTGTGTCTTTATAAAATCGCTGTTTTTCTCTGTATATGTAATTACTGATTCTGTATTTTCTTCTGCTTTGTCATTTGTTTTTTTTAGTATAGTCCCGCCATCCCGGGAAGTATCTCGTGAACCTACGATGCACTCTCTCAATAGCAAGAATGTCCATCCTCAAATGAGGAGATCAAAACTGCACACATCACTCTAGGTGTGGTTTCAGGGCAGGGCTGCAGGAGGACCACTTTGTTCCGATACTCAACTCCTCTCGTTATAAAGGCCATCATAGAAACATAGAAACATAGAAAATAGGTGCAGGAGTAGGCCATTCGGCCCTTCGAGCCTGCACCGCCATTCAATATGATCATGGCTGATCATGCAACTCAGCATCCCGTACCTCCCTTCTCTCCATACCCCCTGATCCCACAAGGGCCACATCTAACTCCCTCTTAACTATAGCCAATGAACCGGCCTCAACTATCCTCCTTGGCAGAAAATTGCACAGACTCACCACTCTCTGTAGTGATTTTGTTTATCTCATCTCGGTCCTACAATACTTCCCCCTTATCCTTAAACCGTGACTCCGTGTTGTGGACATCCCCAACATCGGGAACAATGTTGCTGTATCTAGCCTGTCAAACCCCTTAAGAAATTTATAAGTTTCTATAGCATTTGGTCTCACCGATGGAGAACAGTTGACACCTAGAGCAGCGGATGTAATAGATGATATTCAAGGAGGTGCAGTTCAACCTCTGCCTCACATGGAAATAGCTAAAGCTGAAACATCCATGGATGTAGTCGAGGGTGTAGGTAAAGCGAGAAGTGTAGCATTGTCTGCGGTTGCAAGGGAAAGTACCACGGGTGGGGTGGTTTGGGTGGGAAGGGACGAATGGACTACGGAGTTGAGGAGGGAGCGGTCGCTGCGGAAAGCCGAACAGGGTGGAGGTGGGAAGATGTGGCCAGTTGTGGGATCCCGTTTGATACGTCGAAAATGTCAGAGGATTATCTGTTGTATGTGGCGGTTGGTAGGGTGGAACTTGAGGACAGGGGAGACTCTGTCCTCGTACTAGTGGGGTGATGGGGAGTGAGAGCAGACAAATTACGGATGTGCAGGAGCGGGGCGCCATTGTGTATGGCTGCCTTGCCTGCAGTCCGTCTTTTCACCCTTTTTAGTGTCTCAAAAACGTTATATTTTGGAGGTGCAATCTTTTTATGTTGAGGGGGGGAGGGGGAAACTGTATTTTCGCAGTCCTACCTCGTCGGGGATGCGGATTTCCTCCGAATCGCATATTCGCCCCTTCTTCGTGGCCTACCATCGGGACTGGAGCGGCGTCTCCTGCCGGGATCGGCCGGGACTACAGAGTTGCCGGCGGCACAGCGCTGAAGCACCATCACGGAGCGGGGGATGCCCTACGCGGGTCGCCGTGCGGTAAGCTCCGGAGTGCTGCGACCGCCGACTCCAACAACCGAGAAGCTGTGGTTGCGGGCGTCCAGCCGCGGGCGGCGCTGGATATAAAACACCGCGGTACCTGGGATCCGAGATCACCAGAATTCGAGCTCCGACCAGCGCGGCCTGAGGACTTCGGGAGCCGCGGTATCCGGGAAGGGAGCGACAGTTCCAGACGTTCCAGAGGGCCTACAGCCTCGGGGCCGCCGTTGCGGCAACTGGCTGCGGTGGGCTCAAATAGGCCCCGACCTCGGGTGGACTAGGAGGAGGAGGAGGGCTAGACTTTTTGGTGCCTTCCCTCAAAGTCTGCATGGATTCTGTCTTCCGTTGATTCTGCGTTGAATCCTATAGTGTTTTGAGTCTTTTCTTTAATATGGATGTATGATAATCTAATTGTTTTCCCTGTAAAGCACTTTAGCTTCAACGTGATTTGATTTAAAAGTGTAATATAATAAAAAACAAATACTTACTGACTTACTACGGGGTATAGCAGAGAGAATATAGTGAGAGAATCATCTACAGTCGAAGAGGGGAACCCCCGTTCCCTAAAGAGTGAGGCGATATCCGATGCCCTGGTTTGGACCATCTCATCCTGGGCGCAGATGCGGCATAGATGGAGGAATTGCGAATAGGGGATACAGCATTTACAGGAGGTAGGCGGGGAAGAAGTGCAGTCCAGATGACAATGGTGTAATAACGCCACATTTGGTTGGACGATTGTAACTGATTGAATGAACCACAGTGCAGCTGTGTAGTCATGTAGCGGTACCAGTGAGATAACGTGTTATTCTGTGTCTGAGCTGCATATTTCGCAAAGAGGCGATCGTGGATTCCCAAGCTTTAATTGTTCGTGTACATAAGGAATTCTACAGAGGCACGGAGAAGGTTGTATACATTTTGGTGTTAGGGAAAGCTGAAAATCTGGTCACGAAGTTTGAATTCTGTGTCTGAGCTCAAGATAAAGGGCGGTGCCAAGTGGATATATCGGACGATTGGGTGAGTTCCAGCAAAGCCGGGAAAGGTTCAGTGCGTACATCGAACGTTTAGGGATTTTTTTTGCTGCAAATACCATTACTGAAGTAGAAGCTTCTGATGCAGAATCAAGACGAGTGAATGAAGAAATTCAAGTCAAGAAAAGAGCAATTCTTCTGACGGAAATGTGCCCCGATGATTATGATACAGTAAATAATTTTTTAGCTCCAGCCAAACCAAAGGACACGGCCTTGAAGGATATCCTTAGGAAGTTAACATAACATTATGACCCTAAGCCCTTAACAATAGTTGCAAGATATCGATTTGGATCGAGATGCCAAATTACAGAGGAGGAAATTAGTCATTTTATTGTGGCACTCAAGAGGTAATCATTGTAATTTGGGAAATTTCCAAGGTCTGGCGTTTAAAGACCGTTTCGTGTGCGGACTGAGAAGTGAGCAGATCCGAGTTAAACTGATGACGGAGTATGACCTGACATTTGAAACAGCTTGTAAAACTACTTTGTCAATGAATATGGCAGAGAGGGGTTCGAGAGAAGTCAGGACAGCTTCTAGACGGACAGCAGAATAGTTGAACAAAGGCATTCCGGCAAAGCAAAGACGGATAAGTCGTCAAACACGTCAGAGAATCGTTATCAATGGAAGGGTAACAAGACTATTGCAAAGTCATGCTATCGCTGTTGGGGCTCACATTAACACAGTCGTGTCCGTTCTTCAAGGCGGAGTGTTACTCGTGTCACAAGACGGGACATCTAGCGAAGGCTTGTCGCAAGGCTAAGCAGAGCAAATGTTCAACAACAAGTAACGTGCATTCTGTGGATCAACTGCAGACAGAGGAGATGCCTCTCGACATGTATACCATCTGCAGCAATGAGCTAGTGAACGGGAAGACAAAGAATGTATCCGTGTAAGTCCAGTTGAATTGAGCTCATGTTAGCATGGAGGTCGACACAGGAGCATCTGTGAGCGTGAATCCAGAATCTGTGTATCGGGAGAAGCTGTCAAATTCCTTTGGAAAGGAAGCGAATCGACCTATGTGGTTAATCTGGAGAGAAGATTCCAGTGTTAGGATGTGTACATGTACCAGTTAGACATAAGGAGCAGCAGGAGGGGTTGCCTCTCGTAGTTGTAAAGGGAAATAAGCCTTTGTTGCTAGGTCGGAATAGGTTGCAGATCTTGAAGTGAAACTGGAAGGAGATATTCCTCGTTTGCTCAGAATTCAAGTCGTCCGGACAACGTCATCGAGCAACACCTGAAAGTGTTCAGCGACCAGGGAGAGCCAATAAAAGGGTACAAGACGAAAGTACGCGTGATGCAAGATATGATACCAGTGCATTGCAAACCCCGGCCATGCCGCATGCACTTAACGACAAGGTCGAGTAAGAACTGAAAATACTTGAGGCTGAGAACATTATCAGTAAGGTAGAAAGTAGTGAATGGGCAGCACCCATTGTAATTGTACCTAAACCTGATGGTAATATTAGACTTTATGTGGACTATAAGGTAACCGTAAACCAGTTACTTGAAAGTAGCATACCAGATACCCTACCAACGGCAGAGGATTTGTTTCGCACCCTCACAGGCGGCCAGGTCTTCAGAAAAATGGGCTTTTACAAATGCATACTTGCAGTTAGGTGTAGATGACGAATCTATGTCCAAGTTGACTATCAACACGCAGTTGCGGTTGTTTCAGTTCAATAGGCCCCCATTTGGCACATCATCAGCACGAGAGATTTTTCAAGGGTGATGACACACAAACTAGAATGAATTGAATGTGTGGTGTGTTACTTGGATGACATCCTCATCTCAGCCCCTGACAGGCAGACACATGATGAAAGGTTGGAAGAGGTACTCAAACGACTTGACACATACAGTGAAGGCACAGAAGTGTGAGTTATTTCACAACTCGGCAGAGTACTTGGGTCATAAGATAGACAAGAATGATTTACACCCCACCAAGGGTAAAGTTGATGCGATCAAGAACGTGCCCACTCCCAGAAACATATCTGACATCCGATCCTTTTAAGGATGTGTGCATTATTATGGGAAGATGGTGCCAAATCAGTTCACCTGATTACATCCCTTGAACGAGCTTTTGAGAAAAGATGTACTATGGAAGTGGACACGTGAATGTGATCAAGCTTTCATGTCATGTATAGCTCAGTTGGCAGAGAGTACAATTCTTGTTCATAAATAAGCCAATGAAGTTAGCATGTTATGTTTCACCATACGGTGTTGGGGCTGTGATCTCTCATGTGCTAGAAAATGGAGAGGAGAGGCCAATAGCATTTGCGTCTAGAACCCAATGTCAATGAGATAAATTATGCGCAAATAGAGAGAGAGACTATTGCTTTCATTTTTGGCGTTAGCAGTTTCACAAATATTTGTATGGTGGAGGGTTTCCTAAGCGAGACACATCACCAGCCGTTGATAGTGAACCCAAATCCAAAAGCACACATACCAACTCTGGCAGCAGTCAGAATGCAAAGATGTACATTGATATTGTCTGCATACCAGTATGATATTCAGTATCGTAAAGCAGCAGAGCACAGCAATGCTGACGCCATGTCTAGATTACCTTTGGAATCTGAAGTTTCCCCAAACAGAGATGACTTGTTTTATTTCCCTCATGTGGCCGAGTTACCTGTCACTTCAGGGGACATTCGGAAGGCTACTCGCACTGATAGACTTCTGTCAAGAGTGGAGCAATATATCACAAATGTATGGCCAAACAAATTGCCGGATTCAGAGGCAAACAGAACTGCCGGACCGGACCAGAGCTTCAGCAGCTGCGTCGCTGCGCTCGAGAAATCGCGGAGCGGGCGAGGTCTTACCTGGGATCGCCGCTCGGAGCTCCGGAGTGTTGGGCCGCTGCTCCAGCATCGTGGAGCTGTGGGTGCGGTGCTCCAAACGCAGGCGGCGCTGACTTTAACATCGCAGAGTCCTGGGACCCTTTGCCGGGGGTCGCCAGCGCGAATCTCCGCCCAGCGCGGCCTGTGGACATCGGGAGCCGCGGACTCCGGTGGGAGGTGGCCGATTCAGAGGTCCAGGCCGGCGAGGATGTTCTACCATTCGACGTCGGGGTTCCATCGTTCCCGGCGAGAGGGCCCGCACATCGGGCCGCCCGTGGTGGCGACTATGGGGTGCTCGGCAGGCCCCAACCAAGGGTGAACATTGCTGGGAGATCAGTGAGGAGATTGACTGGTCTCCTCACAGTGGGGGGGGGGGGGGGGGGGGAATTTTGGTGACGCTGCGGGGATGTTTGTGTTGTGGACTACTGTGTTCTGTGTTTTTGTGTTTTTTATTTTATTTTTTGTATGACTGTAAGGGAAAGAGAATGTCTTTGTCCTTTAATTGAAGACAATGACAATGAATCAAATCAAATGAAATCAAATTTAAAGTGGTTACCTGGGAGAGTAGTGAGAAAGTGCAGACCACTGACATACTTGGACAAGATGTTTTGAAGTGGGAAGGTGAGAAATGTACACATTGAACATGTCATGCCTATACAAGCACAGATATGTTTGCATATTGACCAGATCAATTAGACGAGTCGGATAATGTGGTTACCACTCAGGTACAGGTACCAACGGATGAATCAGAAATTGTACATGAAGAGTACATCGATAGTGAGAGTTTGAACCAGCCTGAAAATGGAGGTTCAAGTGTGGTTGACATTAAAAAAAAAGACTGATGGACTGGAATCTATGAATGCAGGTCAAAAGGAAGGCTTGACTCGATCAAAAATGAGTCCAAGTGGTTCTAAACAGTCAGAAACTTTTGGTCAGGGACGATATCCAGACAAAAGGATAAATCCGGTGGTCAGGCTTAATTTGTGAAGTTTAATTTGGGAAATGCACAGATCATTGCATATGCAACATATATGCCTAATCCCCTCATTTGATTCAGGTTACATAAAAGTAAAGTTTTATACAAGATTGTAATATATTCATACCGTTTTTATTATATTCAAAAATGTCAACAATGTTATATTTAAAAATGTCATCAAGGCGATAACGTTTTCATTAAGGTGGGAGGAGTTGCAGTAGTTGGAACATTGCATATGATTGAATAAACCACAGTGCAGCTGTGCAGTCATGTTCCGGTCACCAGTGAGTTAACTTGTTATTCTGTGTCTGAGCTCAAGATATCACAGATGGGAGTCAGGTGGTTTGTAATAGATATTGGTCAGTAGTCTGTTACCTGCGATGGAGATAGTGAGGTTAAGAAACGGTAGGAAGATATTGGAAATGGTCCAGGTGAATTTGAGTGTCGGTTGGAAGTTAGTCGTGAAATGGATGAAGTCAGTGAGTTCTGCATGGGTGCAGGAGGCAGCACCGTTGAGATCGTCGATGTAGTGGAGGTAGAGTTCGGGGACAGGGCCACGGTATCGCCTCGAACTAGGATATGGGCCCAGGCGCGTAACAATCGTCACGCCTTGGATTTGGAGGAAATGGGAGGAGTCAAAGAAACGTTGTTGAGGGTAAGGACCAGCACCGCTAGGCGGAGGATTATCGGGAGACGTGGATTGGTTGGTTCTGTGGTCGAGGAATAAACGGAGGGCTTTAAGACCCTCCTTGTCGGGGATGGAGTTGTAGACTGGACATCGACGGCGAAAATGAGGGAATGGGGGCCTGGAAAACGGAAGCCATGAAGGTGGACGAAGAGCGTGTGAGGTGTCTGGGACATAGGTAGGGAGGGATTTGACCAGTGGGATAGGATGGAGTCGATGTATATGGAAATACGTTTGGTGACACAAGGGGCGCGCTATGTGGTAATTAACGATCAATTAGATAGTTCGAAGGCATAATACTCTGCTGATCGAGGGCTAGTAAATGGAATTTAGTAATTGGATACTTTTGACATAGTCCGTTGTTGGGCCTGCTTCTCTGCTCTGTGACTGTCACACACAACCTAATCTTGGACAATTCTCAGAATCAGAATCAGAATCAGAATCTGATTTTATTCGCCAAGTATGTTTTGCAACATACGAGGAATTTCACTGGCCAAGTCAGTCATACAATTAAAAGCAACAGAGTTAAAAACATATTTAACATGAACATCCACCGCAGTGAATCCTCCACATTCCTCACTGTGATGGAAGGCGAATTAAAGTTCAAGTCTCTTCCTTTGTTCTTCTTTGGTCTGGGGCCTCGAGCCCTCCGTTGACGGGATGGTCTTACCTCCAGTAGCCGGCGGCGTTCGGGCCGTCCGTGTCGAGGCGATCAGCTCCTGCATGGGGGGGGGGGGTGGGGTTGTCAGCTCCCCCGCGCCGGGCGATGCAACCTCGCGTCGGGGCTGGACGACCCTTCTGCGGCGTTGGAGCTCCCGACTTGCCTCTCCCAAAACTTCGAGCCCTTGTTGGTAAGTCCGCAGGCCGCGGTGGGAGAGATCCCAAGCAAGGGATCCGCTCCGATGGTCAGTCCGCGCCCCGCGGTGGTGCTCACGACAGTCAGAGGCGGCTCCCATCTCCAGCGATGGTAGGCCGCAGAGCCCGGAGAATGTGATCCGTAAATTGATCACATCTCCGGGAAGGTAAGGACTTGAAAAATAGTTTCCCCCGATCCCCACCCCCCCCCCCCCCCCCCCCCCCCGACCGGCACATTAAACAAAGTGAAGAACATAAAACAAACTTTAAACAGACCAAAACATAACAAAAAGTTGAAAAAACGAACAAACTGCCGGCAGGGCTGACCATCTCCCCGGCGCTCCTGGTGGTCGGGGTTCGCTATTTTTCCCTTGAATGGGTCGAGTTATAATGAGAGATGCGGACATTATTCCTTCGAGTGCCGGAGAATGAGGAACGGTCTTATGATAATGTATAAAATCATGAGGAAAATAGATAAGGAAAATGCCCTTTTAACAGGTGGAGGAATCGAAAACCATCTTAGATATCGATATCGTCGGTTTCACATGGACAATCTTGGTGGCCATCATACTACGAACATTCCCGCTCTGATCATAAATATCACTTTTCTCAGATGATTAGCATTGGTGATTTAAGACAAAGGTTTACTGGTGTGATATGCACCGATGAATAGTGAAAATCTTTGTTTTGTTTCCGATCCACTCAGATCGGATAGATCGTGCATAGGTACAAACAGTTCAACCTCAGAGGTAGATAAAAGTGCTGGAGAAACTCAGCGGGTGCAGCAGCATCTATGGAGCGAAGGAAATAGGCAACGTTTTGGGCCGTAACCCTTCTTCAAACTCAGATACATCAGATAGACCAAGGGGAATGTACAGAATACAGAATATTGTTCGTGATGTTATTCTCATTATTGCCTTTTATTTCTACATTGCTCTTTTTATTTCCCCGAATTGTCCGTGTGTTTATAAGGATCAACATCATTTGCTCAGCCCACATTGCATAATTCAGACCGCCGTGGAACTGGTCATGTGCAGTTGGTGAATTCGAGTTCTGTAAAAACGCAGTTAGTACAATGTGCAAAACGTATCATTTGACCGTGCCGAGGTCCACAGCTGGAACGATGTATGATGCAGTGCTGTTGTGAGCCATGGGACATCCCGCTGGGTTCGTGGTGTAGTGAACAATTAAGATGCGAAGGGCATTAGGTTTTAGCCGTACGTTTATTACCACATGTATCAAGGTACAGTCTAAAACGTGGTTGTGCATGTTGTCAAAACTGTTCAGATATAACATATACAGATTCAATCAGTTCAAGCACGAGCACAAAGAGTGGTGAGCGTTTGTATAAATACGGAGGGTAGTCAGTGTGTGGATTCGCAAAGGGGTTGGTGCGTATATAGAACGAGCTGACAAAGGAGATAGTTGAGGCTAAAACTATCACAAAATGTAAAGACATTTGGACAGGTAGGTGAATAGGAAAGGTTGAAAATGATCAGGGCCATAGCCGGTGGGACTAGTGTTTATGGGGCACATTGACCGGTTATGGCCGGGTAACGGAGGGTAACAAGTTATTCGTATGTCCCGTGGTGCGCAGTTTCAGAACTGACCTCGGACTCAATCATTTCACACCTCATTACATTACTCTTCATTTCCCTGTTGTCCAAAACACATGTTCGCCCAGCCATATTTGTACTTGATAAATGAGCATCACTATTTTCTGGGTAGGAGGTACAGTGTATTCAGATATGTTTGCCAGGATAAATTCCATCTTATCTCAGTCATCCAATTCGTATTCTGAAACATTTACCCTGACTAAATTATCCAGCAACCCTTTGTGCATTGCGGTGAATATCCATCCTTTCAAGGCCTCTCAGAAGCCTACATTTATTGTGTCAATAAAATCACTTGTCGTTCTTCCAAACTGCACAGAGTAGACGATCTGATAAGCTGTTGGTCCTTTGGCGGCCATTTTTCACGAGGGATAAATCTCGACTTCAGTCGCTGCACCGAGATAAAGACGCGCATCGTGCTCCTTGAAATATATAACGGCAAAGCATAACACTCTGCGGCCAAGGGGAAAAGGGTAACTACAGAGAGAGTGTGACCTCCCACGAATCAAAGCCGTCACCTCTGTCTGGAGCCACAAGAGATAGACAAGATCCTCAATAAGTGTATTTTTCGATGATAAAAACAGTCGGACGGAGGATCTTGGGGCAGTCAGTGGAAGCGTCTTGAGAGCAGTCAGTGTTACCGTCGAAGAAGTACTGATGGTACTATCGTGTATCAAGTTAGACAATCTCCAGGGCCTGATCAGACATATCCGAGGACATCGTACGAAACTAGAGTGGGAATTGCGGGAGCCCTCGTTGCAATTTACGTGGTCAAGGTGCAGAAGTACCATTCGGCCCTTCGAACCAGCACCGCCGTTCACTGTGATCATGGCTGATCATCCACAATCAGTACCCCGTTCCTGCCTTCTCCCTATATCCCTTGAATCTGCTATTTTTAAGAGCTTTATCGAAATCGCTCCTGAAAACACCCAAAGAATAGGCCCTCACTGCCTTCTGAGGTAGATAATTCCACAGATTCACTGTCTGGTTGAAAAAGTGTACCTCATCTCCGTTCTAAATGGCTTACCCCTTATTCTTATACTGTGGTCCTGGTTCTAATCTCCAACATCGGGAACACGTTTCCTGCCTCTAGCGTGTCCAATCCCTTAATAATCTTATACCTTTCAATAAGATCCCCTCTCAACCTTCCAATTCCAGTGTATACAGACCCAGTCGCTCCATTCTTTCGACATATGAAAATCCCGCCATCTCGGGAATTAACCGTGTAAACCATAGCAAGAACGCCCTTTCTCAAAATCGGAGAGCAAAACTGCACACAACACTCCAGGTGTGGTCTCTCCAGGGCCTTGTACAACTGCAGAAGGACCTCTTTGCCCCTATACTCCTGATGTTATGAAGGCCAACATGCCATTAGCTTTTGTGACAATATCCATGTAATTTATGCATATGAGCTGTACTCATTCTCGCACATCCTCGCGCATATAATTATGTAAATCGGTCAATGACATTTAACTTGGAAATAAATCAGTCTTGCTTTTGATCCCAACACGAGTGTGTGTGGAGCCATCTTTCTCCGTCTAAAATGTGCTAGTTTTACCTACATCGTAAGCAGACACATATCAAAACATGGTTGCAACTGTGAAAGTGAGGATTTTGGATATAATGGACGCTATGATGATTAACGGATGGAAGTGGCGGCGCAGGCCAGTCCATCTTTCCACGTTGCTCCACCACCCAATCTAAAGCTCAAAGAGAAGCGGGTGGAAGAATGGAACATGTTTAAACAAATGTACGAAAGTTATCATTACATGACTACTGCCCCATAGAGTATCTCCCTCTCAGTACTACAACACAGCGTGTTATTACATCAGTGCTATTCCACACTGTCACTCCGTCAGTACAACCCCACAGTGTGTCATTACATCAGAACTACCCCACAGCGTGACACTTCATCAGTAGTATTTCACAGTGTCATTTCATCAGTAATACTGCACAATGTGTCACGCCATCAGTACCAATGCACAGTGAGTCTCAACATCAACACGTCAACACCGTGTTTAACGCCATCAGTACCGCCCCATCGTGTGTCACTCTATCAGTACTATAACCATATAACCATATAACCATATAACAATTACAGCACGGAAACAGGCCCTCTCGGCCCTTCCAATCCGTGCCGACCATTTGTTTTCCCCTAGTCCCATCTACCTGCACTCAGACCATACCCCTCCATTCCCTTCACGTCCATATACCTATCCACTTTACTCTTAAATGTTAAAATCGATCCTGCCTCCACCACTTCTGCTGGAAGCTGATTCCACACAGCCACCACCCTCTGAGTAAAGAAGTTCCCCCTCACGTTACCCCGATACCTCTGTCCCTTAATTCTCATGTCATGCCCTCTTGTTTGGAATTTCCCTACCCTCAATGGGAAAAAACGTATCCACGTCAACTCTGTCTATCCCTTTCATCATTTTAAAGACCTCAATCAAGTCCCCCCTTAACCTTCTGCGCTCCAAAGAATAAAGACCTAACTTGTTCAACCTTTCTCTGTAACATAGTTGCTGGAACCCTGGCAACATTCTAGTAAATCTCCTCTGTACTCTCTCTATTTTGTTGACATCCTTCCTATAACTAGGCGACCAAAATTATACACCATACTCCAGAATTGGTCTTACCAATGTCTTGTACAATTTTAACATTACTTCCCTACTCCTATATTCAATGCTCTGATTTATAAAGGCCAGCACACCAAAGGCTTTCTTTACCACACTATCTACATGCGATTCCACCTTCAGGGAACTATGCACAGTTATTCCTAGATCCCTCTGTTCCACAGCATTACTCAATTCCCTACCATTTACCATGTACGTCCTATTTTGATTTGTCCTGCCAAGATGTAGCACTTCACACTTATCAGCATTAAACTCCATCTGCCATCTCTCAGCCCACTTTTCCAAATGGCCCAAATCTCTCTGTAGACTTTGAGAATCTACTTCATTATCCACAACACCACCTATAACTAGGCGACCAAAAATTGTTGCCGTTGGTGGAAGTGAAGGAGGGGAGGAGCGACACCCGACCGGTAGGTTAAAAATCGAGCGCGGGGCTTGTGTTTATTTTTCAGAGGCCCACAGGAGTCCGTTGGTGGAAGAGGAGGAGGGGGAGGAGCGACACCCGACCGGTAGGTTTTAAAAATCGAGCGCGGGGCTTTGTGTTTTCAGAGGCCCACATGAGCCGTTGGTGGAAGAGGAGGAGGGGGAGGAGCGACACCCGACCGGTAGGTTAAAAATCTAGCGCGGGGCTTGTGTTTCCAGAGGCCCACAGGAGCCGTTGGTGGAAGTGAAGGAGGGGGAGGAGCGACACCCGACCGGTAGGTTTAAAATCTAGCGCGGGGCCTTGTTTTTCAGAGGCCCACAGGAGCCGTTGGAGGAAGTGAAGGAGGGGGAGGAGCGACACCCGACCGGTAAAGGTTTTAAAATCTAGCGCGGGGCTTGTGTTTCCAGAGGCTTACCCAAATCCATAACGTTTCCATTTGGAGGTGGGTTTTTTTTTTGGGTTTTTTTGAGGAAGCCGCTGATTGGTGGAAGAGGACCCGAGGAAGCAGCTGATTGGGTGCAACCCCGGGTTTACTATTTTACATTTCTGCCTTCTGGGAGTGAGGGAATTCTGGGAGTGAGGGATTTAGTTATTTAGTAGTAAAGTTTTTAAAGGATAAGTTTTTTGTGTTTTTTTTTAGTAATTTGGAGTAAGGTATGGCAGTAGAGATTGGCCCCGTGGTTTGTTCAGCCTGCAAACATGTGGGAGATCAGGGAGATGGTCGGTGTCCCTGGTGACTACGTTTGCAGGAAGTGTGTCCAGCTGCAGCTCCTGGCAGATCGCATTGAACGATTGGAACTGCGGCTGGATTCATACTGGAGCATCCACGATGCGGAGAAAGTCGTGGATAGCACGTACAGTGAGTTGGTCACACCGCTGGCAAAAGGTAGGAGGACAAGAAGGGAACGGGTGGCCAATAGCCAGCAAAGCAGTAGGCAGGTAGTGCAGGAGTCCCCTGCGGTCATCTCCCTCCTAAACAGGTATACCATTTTTGGATACTGTTGAGGAGATGGCTCATCAGGGGAATGCAGCAGCAGCCAGGTTCATGGCACCATGGGTGGCTCTGCAGCACATGAGGGGGGAAAAAAGAGGGAAGGGCAATAGTAATAGGGGATTCAATTGTCAGGAATAGATAGGGCGTTTCTGCGGCCGCAAACGAGACTCCAGGATGGTATGTTGCCTCCCGGTGCAAAGGTCAGGGATGTCACTGAACGGCTGCAGAACATTCCTGGAGGGGGAGGGTGAACAGCCAGTTGTCGTGGTGCATGTTGGCACCAACGATATAGGTAAAAAAAGGGATGAGGTCCTACAAGGTGAATTTAGGGAGCTAGGAGATAAACTTAAAAGTAGGACCTCAAAGGTAGTAATCTCCGGATTACTACCAGTACCACGGGCCAGTCAGAGTAGAAATAGGAGGATAATGCAAATGAATACGTGGCTTGAAAAGTGGTGCAAGGGGGAGGGATTCAAATTTTTTAGGGCACTGGGACCAGTTCTGGGGAGGTGGGACCGGTACAAACAGGACGGTTTTGCACTTGGAATGGAATGGAACCAATGTTCTTGGGAGTGTTTGCTAGTGCTGTCGGGGAGGATTTAAACTAATGTGGCAGGGGGATGGGTACAAGAGCAGAGAGGCAGGAGGGTGTAAAATGAGGGTAGAAGCATTAGGTAGCAAGGTGAAAGGTAAAAGTGGCAGGCAGACAAAACCAGGGCAAAAATCAAAAGGCCACTTTTTCAGCAAAATTGTATAAGGGGTAAATGCGTTGTAAAGACAAGCCTGAAGGCTTTGTGTCTCAATGCAAGGAGTATTCGTAATAAGGTGGACGAGTTGAACGTGCAGATAGATATTAATGATTATGATATAGTTGGGATCACGGAGACAGGCTCCCCAGGGTGACGTAGGCTGGGAGCTGAACATCCAGGGATATTCAATATTCAGAAGGGATAGAGAGAAAGGAAAAAGGAGGTGGGGTAGCGTTGCTGGTTAGAGAGGAGATTAAAGCAATGGAAAGGAAGGACATTAGCTTGGAGGATGTGGGAATCGGTATGGGTAGAGCTACAAAACACTAAGGGGCAGAAAACGCAGGTGGGTGTTGTGTACAGGCCACCTAACAGTAGCAGAGAAGTTGGGGATGGTATCAAACAGGAAATTAGAAATGCGTGCGACAAAGGCAAAACAGTTATAATGGGTGACTTCAATCTACATATAGATTGGGTTAATCAATTGGCAGGGGTGCTGAGGAAGAGGATTTTTTGGAATGTATGCGGGATAGTTATCTAAATCAACATGTAGAGGAACCAACGAGAGAGCAGGCTATTTTAGACTGGGTTTGAGTAATGAGGAAGGGGTAATTAGCCGTCTTGTTGTACGTGCCCCCTTGGGCAAGAGTGACCATAATATGGTTGAGTTCTTCATTAGGATGGAGAGTGACATTGTTAATTCAGAAACAATGGTTCTGAACTTAAAGAAAGGTAACTTTGAGGGTATGAGACGTGAATTGGCCAAGATTGACTGGCAATTAATTCTAAAAGGGTTGACGGTGGATATACAATGGAAGACATTTAAAGATTGCATGGATGAACTACAAAAATTGTTCATCCCAGTTTGGCAAAAGAATAAATCGGGGAAGGTAGTGCATCCGTGGATAACAAGGGAAATCAGGGATAGTATCAAAGCAAAGGATGATGCGTACAAAGTAGCCAGAAAAAAGCAGCATACCAGAGGACTGGGAGAAATTCAGAGACCAGCAGAGGAGGACAAAGGGCTTAATTAGGAAAGGAAAAATAGATTATGAAAGAAAACTGGCAGGGAACATAAAAACTGACTGCAAAAGTTTTTATAGATATGTGAAGAGAAAGAGGTTAGTTAAAACAAATGTAGGTCCCTTGCAGTCAGAAACAGTGAGTTGATCATGGGGAACAAGGATATGGCGGACCAATTGAATAACTACTTTGGTTCCGTCTTCACTAAGGAAGACATAAATAATCTGCCTGAAATAGCAGGGGACTGTGGGTCAAAGGAGGAATTGAGTGAAATCCAGGTCAGTCGGGAAGTGGTGTTGGGTAAATTGAATAGATTAGAAGGCCGATAAATCCCCAGGGCCAGATAGGCTGCATCCCAGAGTACTTAAGGAAGTAGCTCAGGAAATAGTGGATGCATTAGTGATAATCTTTCAAAACTCTTTAGATTCTGGAGTAGTCCTGAGGATTGGCGGTAGCAAATGTAACCCCTCTTTTTAAGAAGGGAGGGAGAGAGAAAACGGGGAATTACAGACCAGTTTAGTCTAACATCGGTAGTGGGGAAACTGCTAGAGTCAGTTATTAAAGATGGGATAGCAGCACATTTGGAAAGTGGTGAAATCATTGGACAAAGTCAGCATGGATTTACAAAAAGGTAAATCATGTCTGACGAATCTTGTGGAATTTTTCGAGGATGTAACTAGTAGCGTGGATAAGGAGAACCAGTGGATGTGGTATATCTGGACTTCCAGAAGGCTTTCGACAAGGTCCCCACATAAGAGATTAGTATACAAACTTAAAGCATACGGTATTAGGGGTTCAGTATTGATGTGGATAGAGAACTGGCTGGCAAACAGGAAGCAAAGAGTAGGAGTAAACGGTCCTTTTCACAATGGCAGGCAGTAACTAGTGGGGTACCGCAGGGCTCAGTGCTGGGACCCCAGCTATTTACAATATATATAATGATCTGGATGAGGGAATTGAAGGCAATATCTCCAAGTTTGCGGATGACACTAAGCTGGGGGGCAGTGTTCGCTGTGAGGAGGATGCTAGGAGACTGCAAGGTGACTTGGATAGGCTGGGTGAGTGGGCAAATGTTTGGCAGATGCAGTATAATGTGGATAAATGTGAGGTTATCCACTTTGGTGGCAAAAACAGGAAAGCAGAATATTATTTAAATGGTGGCCGATTAGGAAAAGGGGAGATGCAGCGAGACCTGGGTGTCATGGTACACCAGTCATTGAAAGTAGGCATGCAGGTGCAGCAGGCAGTGAAAAAAGCGAATGGTATGTTAGCTTTCATAGCAAAAGGATTTGAGTACAGGAGCAGGGAGGTTCTACTTCAGTTGTACAGGGTCTTGGTGAGACCACACCTGGAGTATTGCGTGCAGTTTTGGTCTCCAAATCTGAGGAAGGACATTATTGCCATAGAGGGAGTGCAGAGAAGGTTCACCAGACTGATTCCTGGGATGTCAGGACTGTCTTATGAAGAAAGACTGGATAGACTTGGTTTATACTCTCTGGAATTTAGGAGATTAAGAGGGGATCTTATAGAAACTTACAAAATTCTTAAGGGTTTGGACAGGCTAGATGCAGGAAGATTGTTCCCGATGTTGGGGAAGTCCAGGACAAGGGGTCACAGCTTAAGGATAAGGGGGAAATCCTTTAAGACCGAGATGAGAAAGACTTTCTTCACACAGAGAGTGGTGAGTCTCTGGAACTCTCTGCCACAGAGGGTAGTTGAGGCCAGTTCATTGCTATATTTTAAGAG
>JAVHYY010000482.1:32500-37500 GCA_035221665.1 Okamejei kenojei | reverse complement strand
GGAAGCCCCCCAGCTGGATACCAATATTGGAATTGGTGGAGAGTGGAATAATGCATTGGGTGACCAGCCCTCCCGTGTGAACATGGGACCCAAAAGGTCCACTTAGTCTAGTATGCTCTAACATTGTCTCACAAACACAAATCCACACGCACTCACACACGCAAACACTCTCACCCACTCTTACTAGTGCTCACACACTCAAACGCACACTCACGCACTGACGCAGACACAAACACAAGCTAATACAGTCACTCTTAAAAACTCTGCCACACTCACACACGTAGACGCACACTTGCACATTTTGTGATTCAGCAGGATTCCGGGGTATTCGCGGCGACCTGCGCAATGTAGCGCAGCCTGGAATGTCCCCGGTGAGCAGGGCCGCCCTTCATTCGGCCCGGTAGGCACGTCTCGCCCACAGCCGGGACGAAACTGTCCTTGAATCTGGAGGTGTGCGTTTTCGCACTTCTATATCTTTTGCCTGATGGGAGAGAGGAGAAGAAGGAATGACCAGGGTGAGAATCGTCGATTTTGCAGCTGGCCTTGCCGAGGCAGCGTGAGGTATAAATTAAGTCAATGGAAGGGAGATTAGTTTGTGCCATCGTCTGGATTACGTCCACAATTTGCTGCAATTACTCACTGTCTTGGATGGAGCTTCTTCTTCTTGCGATTGAAACATAAACCAAAGGAATAGTTAGATCCCAAGCCGGGTGTTGAGCCGCCAGGTTGTTGTCTGTGTTGGCGTCAATGTCTGCCAGGCCCTGACACAGCTCCATTTGGTGGGTGGTGGAGCGGGCACCCAGAGGTGACATGGTTGGCTGTCTGTTGTTCTGCTCCACATTCACAGGCTGGGCTCTGGCGGAGGGAGCCCCCATCTCCACACGCTGGCATTGAAACGCCCAACTCCAGTACCAAGTCTGTTGAGCTTCACCCATGCTCCACTGGGGAGCTCAGACCCTGGACAGCTTTTATCTGGTGAAGAGATGCCGCTGTGTAATGGAGATGAGGTTGCCTTCCACTCCTGTGACCACTTGGTGGCTATCCAGTGTGCTGGATGGATGCCAGGAGTTGTTTTCCATGTGGTGACGGGACTTCAGTCCGGGTGGTCTCTGCTCTCTGCTCAAATCCTGATGGAGGAGGTGATCTGGGTCGATGGCATGACGAGATAGTGCCAGAGTTGATGCTTGCTGCAGGCGGAATGCCTGCGAGTATAGGGAGCTGCTCGACTGGAGCAGGTTGAAGGTTGGAAAGGTGTTGTTCAGGCTCGTGTCTACCAGGGTAGTATGTCTGCTTCCACTCCAAATGGATGTGCAGTACTCAGCTCGGACATACACAAAAGCGAAGGCAGAGGTGTGAAGATTTGATGGATTGGCGACCCAACGTGTTCCTGCCAGGCGTCGGATGAGGCCGCAACGTGCCATAACCTTGTCGCGGAGACCAGCCAGGTGTTGACGAAATGTAAGCGACCTGTCCAGCTTCGCGGAGATGTCCAGATTGAGATGTTCCCAAACCAAGCTGCGAAGGTTTTTGATAAAATACCTTGTATGGCGGTACTGTAGACGTTGGCGAGAGTTGTAGGCGACATGCCGATCTACCTGTGCCTTCTCAGAAGATGAATACGTGACGTTTCTGTTCGGGACCCTTCTTCAGACTGATTAGAAACATAGCAACATAGCAAATAGGTGCAGGAGGAGGCCATTCGGCCCTTCGAACCAGCACTACCATTCAGTGTGATCATGACTGATCGTCCGCTATCAATAACCCGTGCTGCCTTCTCCCCATTTGCCTTGACTCTACTAGCCCCTAGAGCTCTATCCAACTCTCTCTAAAAGCCATCCAGTGATTTGGCCTCCATTGCCCTCTGTGGCAGAGAATTCCAGAAATTCACAACTCTCTGGGTAAAAATGTTTTTTCTCATCTCAGTCTTAAATTACCTCCCCTTTATTCTAAGACTGTGGCCCCTGGTTCTGGACTCACCCAACATTGGGAACATTTTTCCTGATTGTGGTAGGAGGGGAGAGAAGGCTGGAACAGAGGGAGGCAGGAAAAAGTGAGTTGAATGATATGCGGTTGCAGATTAATAGGGTTTCTGTCATAATGTGGTTGATACCTGAGATTCAACTATATAAGGAGTGAGATAAACATTGAAGAGGAAGGAATTATACAGGGAGGGGAAGGAATATCGGTGGAGGGGGGGGGGGGGGGGTTGAGGAGATGAGTGGGTGGGAGTCCGTTTGAGACACGAGGAAGAGCGAGGGGAAAGCGAGAATTTTCACGCCAGCTACATAACATTGGAGAATTCATTGTTCATACCATTAGGTTGCAAAGTACCAACGCGGGATATTAAGTGGCGGTCTTTCAGTCTGCATGTAGCCTCACTCTGGCAATGGAGGAGGCCCAGGGCAGAAAGGGGAGTTACAATGGTTAGCAACGGGGAGATCCGGCAGGTCTTGGCGGAACGAGGGTAAGTGTTCGGCGTAACGTTCGCCGAGTCTACGCTCGACCACACCAATGTAAAGGAGATCATATCTGGAACACCGCATGCAACACATGAGATTAGAGGAGGTGCCGGTGGACATCTGTCTCACCTGGAAGTGCTGCTGGAGTGTGAGGGAAGGGATATATGGACAGCTGTTACATCCCATGGTGGCTCACCGTTTTAACCGCACATCTCAAGAAAGGCATTGGAGGGAGAAGAGAGGGCGAGCGGGAGGAGAGTTGGGGGAGGGATGAAGAGAAAGATTGGGAGTACAAAGATGAAAGGGAAAGATAGCGGATAAGAGGGAAGTAGAAGAGGCGAGGGATGAGGAGAGTGAACTATTAAATGCAGTGTGGGAAGATGGAGAAGAGTTCGGAGCGAGTGGGTTGGTAAAAGGGAGAGAGGGAAGGGTCAGAGAGATACAGAGAAACGGAGGGATAGATGCAGTGAGAGTGAGAGGGGAGGGAGGGGTAAGGAAGAAAGGTTGACAGAGATATGCCGGCGCAGAGAGGAGAATACAGAGAGTAGAGGGAGAGAGTGACAGTTCAGAGAGAGGACAGCAGTAAGGATGGAGGGAGAGAGAAAGAGAGGAGGGAGAGATGCTGCATCATTCGCCGTTTTATGTAGGTTTAGGACACATCTGAGGCGGCAATGTTTCTGTTCTCTGAGTGTCTTTGTGAGTCTGGGTCGTTCCTCCACAGAAGGTGCTGAAGGCAGCGAATGTTATTGTCGCAGGGCAAAGTCAGATCCACTCCAGGCAAGCAAAGAGTGAATGGATACCGGGGTCGCCGGGAGTGTGGGGTTGGGGTCACAGTCAGTCAGTTAAGCCGCGATCATATTGAGTGGTGAAGCAGAGACGGGTGGGGGGTGGATTGTGGATTTAAGAATTTCAGAGGCGATCTGTTGAACTACTTCCTCAGCCTGTGGACAAAGGTCGCCGAAGCCCAGTCCACCTTCAAACTGGGCACCAGAAGCCCTGAGAGGGTCCCTGGAATTTTGGCGTTGCCTTGCTGAGTGAAACGGATTTGAAGGAAAATCAGACAAACAACATGAGGTGGAGAGTTGGATCTGATAGAGTGTGAAACAATATTCCCTTTGCTGGAACAGTGCCGCCGCTCCCAATTTCCATCCCTCAGTATCTATCGCCACAATTCCCAGTCTTTGGAGTTTCTCAATCAATTCCCTGATTAAATCACAGCCTGTCTCAGCAGGGATTTCACTCGGCTGATGTCATCTGTTTGTGAACCATTTCGAAATCTCCATTTTTAAACTCTGTTGAAACTTCACTGTCCCGGTGGAGACGGAAAATGGTATAAAATCTCCAGGAATGTTCTGCCCCAGCATTTCATTCCGAGATATTACTGGTAGCTCACGGAGACGTAGCTGGGCAGAGAAAATGGGGCACAGTGAAAAACTGGAGCAATATTACAGTGTAGCGAAAATTTTGTACGCGATCATTGCTGCCGTTGGAGTCCCTGGTAAGTGAGCAGAACAATTCAAGTTTTATAACTCCGTGTGTTAACTGGTGTTGACCTGATTCTGATCATGTTTCAAGTTCCCAACTGATGATCGTGTACAAGAATATGTGAAGAATATCAATCCTCTCAGTGAAATATTTTTGAATTACCGCTGTGATTTTTCTTATTTTCAGACAGCTGAAACTAACGCTCTTTTTCTCTCACTGCTGCTGCCGGCCGGGAGCCACTAGAATGTTGTTCTTGCCTGCAGTGGCACCTTGCCCAGAGTTGTCCCAGTGCTCGGGACAGGCAGGCCGGCAGCTCTCCGGGACGGTGTGACTGGGAGAGAGGGGTTCACATTGTGAAGTTCACTGTGTGTGAGTTATTGATCAGAGTGAACAGCCGTTCCTGTGGACACTGTGTCTCACTGTGGAGTCTGTCTGTCACAGTCGGATTCCACCCACAGCCTGTTGGTCAATAATTGGATCCATCTCCTGAACCAGTGGCCGCGGATCTACCGGCGTATGTGAGTTGTTACTGAACTGAACTCACTGTGGAATGAATCCATTAACGGAGCCACTTTGCTGCCGGGTATCTTAACTTGTGCCTGCTTTCCCTCTGGAAGCCTCCCTCCTCGTCCCCATCAGATGCCGAGTTCCCAGAGCCCTGGTTAAACGCGGCCGCTCACGATTAAATCTGTGAAAGCGGCCACATCACAGACTGTGAGCAGCAGCAGGGTTAACTATATAAAGGACCATTGCGCCTATTGTAGCGGGTGGCTGCTCGTTACCTCCCCGCCCGTCGCCTTATCTATCTCCCCTGAAGCAGGCAGGCAGGCAGGTCAAGCACAGTCGCAGCCGGCTCTGACATTGTTAAACTCGCAGCAGCAGCCGCGCACCGACTCCAACACTCCTGATCTTGAGCTGAAAGTCGAGCCGGTGTTTAGTCAGCCCCGGAGACCGTGTTGAGTAAATGTCCAGTGTCCGTTCCCTTCTCTCTCTGCAGTGAATTTAGTGGCGATTGTGATCCTGTCCCGGGGAAAGTGCGGCCTCTCCACCTGCACC